>JADOBS010302162.1:0-13434 GCA_015708375.1 Cydonia oblonga
ACTTTGCATATTGCAACTTATGAGTTCTTACATGACATGTATGTTCGAACTCTCGTTTGATCGTTGTTTAGTGTACTCAATTACCTTTTGAGCACCTATGTGTTTGTCTCAGTGTCCAACACTAAATAACTTGAGACTAGTCATAGTCATGCTTGAGTTAACATAACACATACTAGCCTTAGCGGATTTTCAATGACCAATTGGCAATCCTATGGCTAGGAATGTTTTAGGAATGAACATAAGAGAAAAGTCTCAATAATCTAACTTTCTTAGATCACTTCTCTCTTAGATCAAATACATTCCTTAGATTCTCTTATTGCTTAAACACATAATACAATAAATAGCGATTAACAATAAGCTTTGCCCTTCATTAAACATATAAAAGTTTAAATACAACAAGTATTCCAAAATCTATTACATCAAATGAGTGGCTTTGTGGACATACTTCCAACATAAATTTTAGTTAATACATGAAACTGAATTGATTCATGTTCTTATTCCCTACATGTAAACTTATTCATACTTCATATGCATAGTTTACCGATAAATCCTATGTAGATGATTCCACATATAATTTGACCTCAAGTTTAGGAGCGCCAAAGAAATAAATAATAAATAAAATACTATTACAACAATTTACTATATGGAGTTTCAAGAGTTTTTCTCTCTTGCCTCGTTTGGTAGCTCTTATAATGAATTAGATAGGATTAATTATACAGACTCGGGTGTTTGGTGTACTTCGATATAAAATAGTCGGGGGATTAATAACATGGTCCAACCTCTTTTATACGGTCAACACCCGCTTACTAATACTCTCGAAAGGCAAAGGATAATTAGTCCGGACACTGAATCAAAAACACGATGCACATTCTCTCTTCCTTCTTCCAATAAGAAACACGTTGCCGTCTAGTTCCTCATGTTCTTCTCCAACCCAAAAATCTCTTTCTAGGTTCTCAAAGCTTCGAACCATAATCTCTCTATCTCTCATCTCAATCTGGAAATTTCAGCAAATTTAGAAATTCTCAACAGTTGTCTAACTCAGAAATCCTCTCGAACCATAATCTCTCTCTCCCTACTTGATCTGGAAATATCAATAAATTAGGAGACATTTCATCTTATTTTTCGGTTTCAAAGGATTAGAAGCCATGGAGATGATGGTTTGTAGTCGGTGGTGAGAAGCACAATGGTGGTGGTGCTATGTTGTTCTGTTGTTGTTGTTTTTTTTTCTTATGTGTAGTTGCCTTTTTTTCTTCATTTTACCATCATTCATTATTTAAAAATTATTAAAAAAAAAATTATAATCTAAAGTTCTGTTAATCCAGCACATAATCAAACATAGTTGAAATTAGGTTTTGCTCAAATCTGGGGGATTTTTTTATTTGCTTCTTGTTTTGAAGATAGGATTTGAAAGTCTTTAGGTTTCTAGATAATAACAAATACAGTATAAATAATACGACTATTAGTTCAATGTTACACCAAACGTATAACAACCCGTCCCGAAATTTACGAAACGAAAAGGCAATGTTGTAATTTCATTTTTCTTATGGGATATTTGTTTAAAATATTGTTTTTGGGTCTTAATAGGTGTGCCCAATAGGGGCCCACCTTTGGTTTGTGTCCCCTGGACCCAATTGCTCTCTCTCCCTCACCTTTCCTGTGTCTCTCACCCTCATAACTCTCTCCCTATCTGCATGCTCTCATTCTCATCTCTGTCACCCACCCCCACACACCCACACCTGCAACAATGGCGATGACAACAACACCAAAATCTGAACCTTGCCGTCTCGACCCTGGCCTAGATTGTGGAGCTCCAGCAGTGGCAGAGTTCACTGTTTTGGGTTCTCCCCAATGAACTCTTGGGTAGTTCTTTGTTTTCCTGACCAAGAGATAGCTCCGAGGAAGCATTTCCTAGTTTCTTGATGTCTGGGTCACGACTTGTAGAGGTTTTCCGACCGTTTTCCAACCATAGCTTGTCCTCATGTTCCGGCGGCCCGCGAAACAATTGGGCCATTGTGACCCACAATCCAATTAGGAGCCCAACCTAGTTGCTGGGCCAACCCAATGAACCGTCCTGAACCCTTGGGTCGAGTAACCAGCCCAACCCATTTTAAACTAGAACCCATAAGCCCAAAACCTTTTTTACCTAGGCCCAAACCTTTGGGCCTGACAACCCATTAGCCTAGGCCCTAACACACTAACCAAACCCCAACCCAAATCCAAAACCCTAAACCCTAATCGGATCCAACCCAACCCATTTGACCTGACACCTTTGACCTACCCTGTTCACCGTTGACTTCCGGTCAATGTTGATTGTTGACTTTGACCGTTGACCGTTGATCGGTCAACGTTGACTTTATTGACTTTTTTGGGTTTCGGTCGGGATCCCTTCTAGGCTAATTTCAACGTCCTGAATCCGTTTCCAACGACCATTTTTCCAAATTCAATCATTTTGATAGAGTTTTATTAATTGGTACCTTTACGTGCTTAGGTGTGATTATTAGCAATGATTTTGTCCTTCCTATTTCGCATGGCTCTTTGACGTCGAAGTATCTATGAGTGGACCCCTTCTAAAATGCATATCTTACTATCAGAAATGCATACAGGAAAAACATGATTTAATGGTTATGTTTGATTAGTAAATTAGATTTTACTTATTATGAGATATCATGCTTTACTGAGAATATTTTGGAATACCATATTTTATTGATTTTCATGTTCTTTGTATTATATATGATGGATGACTATATACCATGAAGATGTTTTGAGATATGATGTTTGAGCTACTGAGCTTCGTTGAGATATATGTACTTATGTTGGAAAGATTATATTCAAAGATTTTTGTGCTTATCTAGTGGTCGCTATATATGCCTTCGGGTGGGTGTTGTAGGAGCGTACGAGTGATTGATACTATATATGCCTTCGGGTGGGTGTTGTAGAAGCCTACGAGCGATTGATACTTATATGCCTTCGGGTGGGTGCTGTAGAAGCTTACATGTGATTGATATTTGAAGTGTTCTAAATGAAGGCTTTTGGGCGAATGAAGAGTTCTACATGCCTACAGGCGATACAGATACCACTATTTAGCACGCTATATATAATATATGTTTTACGAAGTTTTATGGCATGCTAGGGTTTTTGAAAAATCTATTACTTATTATGCTATTGTATTTTCATAAACATTTGGGGGTTAGTACATTATTGAATAACTGTTTTTGTATAACTTATATATCAACTTGGTCCACTTTTTTGTTTTGTTTTATGCCCGCTCAGGACTTAGATTCAAGGCGTACAATCCCGGTGTCAAGGCACTCCCGCATCGGCATCTTCGAGTCCTCTCGGTGTAGGACCCATCTCTATGTTCATTCAATTTTACATTGTTTCTTTTTAGTGTTCTAGATTAGTTGTATGTTCTGATCACGTTCCTCATTTGCAAATACATTGTATTTTAATTTATAAGTTTTATTTATATTCATTGCTTCTCACGCATATTAGTATGGCTTCATCACCTTCGGGTGTCGACCAGCGCGTGCCTACTCTGTGTGAAAACACAATACAACTTCTTTGGTAAAACATAGGGGTGGGCATGGCCAAAACCGAAATGAAACCAAACCGTTTGGTTCGGTTCAGTGCGGTTTAAAACGGTTCGGTTTGGTTTTTAAGAGAAAATGTACAATTTGTAATTTAACATATTAATAAGCATTTCCCAGTAGCAATAGGAAAAAGACATTTGTTATGTAAACAATTAGCATGTTGCATGCAGTTGTGATGTTAAAACATGTTTGTGCAACAAAAGGATGTCCCATACAAGGTATAACATAAAACAAGTTGAATAGCTTTGAATTCATTAAACGTGAGCGAAACTTTCATACTCGAATATGTGATATCATGCTTCAAATGAGTGGACTTCATTAGATCATTGTTCGACTCTTGATAACAAGATTAGTCCACCCTTGTACATATATGTGTGTGTATGTGGGTGTGATTGTATAAAATAACAAAGGTCCTTCAAGTTAATGAACAAAAGAAAGTGATGAATGATGATATTCTAGTGTGGTTGAGTCCATACTAAGTGTATGGATTCTAACAAACAACCAATTAAAACATAATATCTAATATGGACATTTAAGTAAATGTTTATTAATATTTGCGGTGCGGTTCGGTTTTGGTGCGGTTTTCAAAAGCCAAAACAGAAACCAAACCGTTTTCTATGTTGCGGTTCGGTTTCAAAACCGAAACCTTTTCAAAACCGCAAAACCAAACCGTTCAATGCAGTTCGATTTGGTTCGTGTTTTGGTTTCAATTTTCGGTTCTAAGTGCCCACCCCTAGTAAAACAGGATGCAACATTTCTCATAACACAAAGAAATAGTTGAGTTGGTGACAGAAGAGGTGGATGGAACTCATCGGTGAGTTGATTGCACCTTTGAGTACCATCATGGTCAGGCAACTGTCGTAGCTGATGCTCTTAGTCAGAAATTCCCATGATTTTCCTTCTTGGGTTGTTAGGGACCCATTAAGGATGTGAATGGAAATGGGTGAATGTCACCATTGATTTTTGGTACAAACCACCTTGTATACGTGGAAACTATGATGACGTTTCAGATTTTTTGATCAACTTACTCGTCGTATTATCTACCAGTCCGTGAGGACTACACTTTTGACCACTTGGCATAATTCTTCAGTCTAGATTTCTTTAGACTGACGTCACAATTTACATCGGTTGCGACTGTAATCCCAGATTCACCTCTTGGTACTAGACGACATTTCAGTCAACTTTGGGCTTGTGCTTACCCTATGACACTTCGTACCAGTTCACTTAGTATCTTTTCTGAAGCAGACAGACTGTTCAGGAAAACCACTAAGATCCGAAAGTTTTATTCAGAACCATCAGCCATTCAACCATCCTTTAACATCCTATCGAGCGAATTATTACCACTGGTATTTGAATATCCCTGAGTTTATCCTTGTAACAAGTTGTTTTGAAAGTTGGAATGGGGAAAAAGGTTGTGTTCCCGTCTATCAGACTACTTTAGATTACCACCTGAGTCGAGTCCGCACTTAAACATCTCGACTTACCACCACTGAATCAAATTAGGTATTTACACGTATTCTTGCATCAAAGCTACACATTCACCCCAATTTTAATATACTTTAGATTTGTTGGACTTGTTTTGGCCCTTAAATTCGTGAGTGTTCACTTAGTAATCTCGACATAGTTGTTCGCTAAATTCGAGAGAAATTTTCTATGAAACAACTTGCATAGGCATTGTGAATCACATTATTCTGGTTCTCGGTGTATCGTCACTTTTGTACCTAAACCCTAAACCACTTCTAAGTTTTGTGAAGGTCTTGAGTACTAAATCATTGGTCCTATATCGCATCTTATATGCAAACTGTTGAATAGTCTTGAACGAACTAACTAGATCTTGAAAGACGTGTTGCATTATTTGGATTTTTGGTTTCTGAATGATTAAATTTTGCGCTGATCTCTTTTGGAGTAGTTACGACGATAGTTTTATTTTCAATTTGTGTATGGCACTATTTGAGACTTGGTTGGATAGATTCTATTGACAACACTGGTTGGACAGTGGAGTTCTACAAATTGGTTTTTGAATGCTTGATTTTATGATTTGAGAAACTGTGTGCTTGTGTTGTTGTTGACTTGGGATTGGACATTGGTATGTTTGCACCCTTAGAAAGTTACTACTTTCTTATCGAGACAACAATGTGTTGTCGATATCGCGGGCGGCCGACTGTCGATATCGGTGGCTTATTTGTTGGGTTTGTCAAGCAAGTAGACAGGTAGACTCGTTTGCGATAGTTGTTACTATTTAGTTATTGTTGGAGCCCGACCCAAATACACACGCCTATTCTCGGAGTATGTGACGTTACAAATGCTTGGGCAGGACCCACTTCCATTTTCGATTTTGATTTTAAGTACAAGTATTTTAACTTACCTTATTATAATGTAATTGTATTTTTGACATTACAAATGTTCGGTTGAGTCTTTTCCACTTTCAGTTTTAAGTTCAGTACTAGTTTTTGACCTCTATGTTAGTACTTATCTATTTTAACGTTATCTATTATATGTACATACTTTTGACCTTATGTTATTAAATATTTTCAACTTTATATCTTTATAAAGTATGTTTCTACTTATTTATTGGTGAGGGAAGAAGGTATGAGCTTGAAGGCATCAAAGAGGAACCATTCCAACCCACTTGCGACAGTGTGGCATATTCTCTTTGATGCAACCGCTCTGACTTGATTTTCTTGTTATATTTATATTCTTCTTTCTATCTTTGAGTATTTTTGTATAGTAAGTTATTTCAAATTTCGGGACGAAATTTGAAATAACGGGGGTAGATTGTAACAACCCGTCCTGAAATTTACGGAATGAAAAACGGGGGTAGATTGTAACAACCCGTCCTGAAATTTACGGAATGAAAAGGCAATGTTGTAATTTCATTTTGGTTATGGGATATTTGTTTAAAATATTATTTTTGGGTCTTAATAGATGTGCCCAAGAGAGGCCCACCTTTGGTTTGTGTCCTTCCGGCCCAATTGCCCTATTTCCCTCACCTCTCCCGTGTCTCTTACCCTCGGAACTCTTTCCCCCCTGCAATCTTTCATTCTCCTCTCTGTCACTCACTCATACACACACCCACACACCCACACCTTCAACAATGGCGATGGCAACAACACCAAAATCTGAACCTTGCCGTCTCGACCCTAGCCCAGATTGTGGAGCTTTAGTTGTGGCGGAGTGCACTGTTTAGGGTTTTCCCCGATGAACTTCCAGCTAGTTCTTTGTTTTCCCGACCAAGAGATAGCTATGGGGAAGCATTTCCTAGTTTCCTGATGACTAGGCCTCAAGTTGTAGAGGTTTTCTGGCCGTTTTTCAACCACGACTTTCCCTCGTATTGGTAAATCTTCATTCTCCTTCTCCTTAGCTTCATTTTGATAGTTTATACGCTAAAAATGGTTATGTCTCGAGCTCTAACCGAGCTCGAGAATTACTGGCAACTTCTCCGGCCTTCTCCTTCGTAGTTCTAGTTGCCCGCGAAACAATTGGGCAGTTACGAACCACAACCCAATTAGGAGCCCAACCCATTGAACCGGCCTAAACCCTTAGGTCGAGTAACCAGCCAAAATTCAAGCCCAACCCATTTTAAATTAGAACCTAAAAACCCAAAACCCTTATAGCTTAGGCCCAAACCTTTGGGCCTAACAGCCCATTAGCCTAGGCCCTAATCCACTAACCTAACCCTAACCCAAGTCCAAAACCCTAAACCCTAACCGGATCCAACCCAACCCATTTGACCCGGACCCGTTTGACCGACCCGTTGACCGACCCATTGACCATTGACTTCCGGTCAACGTTGACTTTTTATTGACTCTTTTGGGCTTCGGTCGGGATCCCTCCTAGGCTAATTTCGACGTCCTGAATCCGTTTTCGACATCCGTTTTCCCAAATTCCATCTTTCCTATTTCACACGGCTCTTCGATGATGGAGTATCTGTGAGTGGACCCCTTCTCAAAAGCATATTTTACTATTAGAAATGCATACATGAAAAGTATGATTTAATGGTTACATTTTATGAGTAAATTAGATTTTACTTATTATGAGATATCATGCTTTATAGAGAATATTTTGGATTCTTTGTAGTATATATGGTGGATGACTATATACTATGAAGATGTTTTGAGATATGATGTTTAAGCTACTAAGCTCCGTTGAGATATATGTACTTACGTTGGAAAGATTATATTCAAAGATTTTTGTGCTTATCTAGTGGTCACTATATATGCCTTCGGGTGGGTGTTGTAGAAGCCTATGAGAGAATGAAGAGTTCTACATGCCTTTCGGAGATACCGATACCACTATTTAGCACACTATATAAAATTTATGTTTTACAAAGTTCTATGGCATGCTAGGGTTTTCTGAAAATCTATTATTTGCTATTGTATTTTCATAAACATTTGGGGATTAGTACGTTATTGAATAACTGTTTTTGTACTACTTATATATATCGACTTGGTCCACTCATATTTTGTTTTATGCCCCCTCAGGACTTAGATTCGAGGCGTTCAATCCTAGTGTCAAGGCACTCCCACATTGGCATCTTCAAGTCCTCTCGGTGTAGGACCCATCTCTCTCTTCATTCAATTTTACATTATTTCTTTTTAGTGTTCTAGATTAGTTGTGTTTAAATTTATAAGTCTTATTTATATTCATTGGTTCTCATGCATATACGTATAGCTTCGTCACCTTCGGGTGTCGGCCAACACGTGCCTTCCCTGGTGTTTGGAGAATATCAGGCTGAAATAGTATGGCTTAGTCAGTACTATCCGATGACTATTTATCCTATCCGACTGAAATAGTCAGTACAGTCCGACCTCCCAAACAAGATATGATCATACCAATAATTTTATCATTATAACTACCCCTTGTACCTAAAACTTGATACAGGACTTGAGCCCACAAATGGAATGATATCTAACCTCGTATAATAGAGTGAGTAGTCTATTTAATTTCATAGAAAAATTCCTTTATACCATATTGGCAAGTTTCGGGCTTGAGTTAATATGTGTACAAATATACCCAGAGTTGGTCCTGTGGGCAGCCGGAGTTGGCATTCTCCAAGGAGTATGATTCTCGTCTCTCTTATTTTCATCCTCTTTCCTCTTCTCCTATAGTTTTCTTTTTATCATTTTATCCCTATAAAAAAATCAATATAAGATGTTGATGTGGCTTAATCATAGTCGTTCAAGTGGGAGGGAAGGCGAGGGGAGAGAGATTAGGAGGGGAGAGAATCCTCATCTAACCTCCAAGGTCC
Source organism: Cydonia oblonga (assembly GCA_015708375.1). NCBI lineage: Eukaryota > Viridiplantae > Streptophyta > Magnoliopsida > Rosales > Rosaceae > Cydonia > Cydonia oblonga. The sequence continues at coordinate 8,839 of JADOBS010302162.1, forward strand.
TCACTCCGCAAGGACCCTCAATTTGTTTTTATCATATATATTATATGAATTAATATTACACATATTGTGTTTGTTCAAATAAAAAGTTTATAGATTTTGACTCTTTATCTGAATGCAACAGCCCATTAGCATGAGCCCAACATTTATAAAATTTAGTTATTTATATAATTAATTGAATAAAACATAGCAAATTTAGTTTGTACGTGAAATGGGAAATGTCAAGCAACTCAAACATGTTCTGATTGACGTAAAAAGCAAACTTGTTTACTTCTTTTGTCGCACTCCCTAGACACCAAACGCTAAACGGTTAAACCCTTTGGCCTTTGTCGCATTTTCCAAACAAACACCAAATTCTAAACACCCTTGTTTATTCTAACCGGTTCCCTTATCAAATAGAGAAAATTCTCAAAATTTCAATCTTAGACTATTGACTACAAACTAATAAGGCAATTGAAGAGAGAATTTATCTTTTTAAAGTTTTTTTCTTTTTGAGTTATTGGAATTTTTTTCTTTTGTATTGTAACGTACGAATGGTTTGATATTATTAGAATAATGCTATTCACACATCAATTTTACCTCTCACACACCTTTGTTAAGCTGTTGATCTTCTTCAATTCATTTGATATGACGACCGAAAATTGAGAAGGATGTGTGAGAAGTAAAAATGGATGTGTGGATAGCACTACCCTATTATTATTATTATTGTGTTTATAACTTGGCTTTATGTAGGTATATTTTGAAAATTGTGAACTTGTGATGCTAAATTTCAGAAACATAAGAGAATTTCTTATATTTGTCAATTAAGTTTTACTGTTCTTTAAGATTTTACCGGCTTAATTAGTCTATATTTGGGTGTAAAAACGCGAGACGTGTAATATATAATTAATGTTTGTATATCTTTCTTCTTTTGATATTTATTTTAATGATATTTGATTTAGAAATAGCCTTTTTCATGCATTTGGCGAATTCTTTTTATACATATACACATTAATGTACAAAAAGTTGATGTCAGAGAACTCTAAAGCCCACTTCAAAGGCTCGCCTAAAAACCTAAATTCTCATGGCTGGCCCTGAAAATACCTATCAACATGCCTCTGATTGCTGTCATTTGAACAACTCAACTTTTTCCATATGTTCTATGATTCCACAATTTTAGAACCCACTCCACCATGCCCATATGAATAAACAAATTGAGTTAGACATTGTCTTCAAATTTTGATCGGAGTTTTAATTAGAGATTCATGAGTATTGATACTTAAATTTGTTATAACTTTCGTTCTTTATAATCATTTTTTTACTATAAATTCTAACGGCATTATCCGAAAGGATCACTACTTCAAATTGCGATGAGTTTTGAGATTAATACTCATGAATTTTTCATAACTGAAATTTCAATCGAATCAAAGGTTTAATTACACCAAGTGAAAAAACCAAGTCCAATTTTCTCTAAATCAATTTCAAATTTGACAAAGAAAAGAGAGGAGGTATTTCCAACTCCACTACTACTAGCCTCCTATTGTAATTAAACAGGCATATGATGAGTGTGTGTCCACATTCAATACACAACTTCTACTTTTGATGAGACTTATTATGACAATTGGTTGATATTTTAGTTGATATGATGACCACGTGAATTAGGTACGTGCCTCACATATATTATGCAAATGCCACCATTTGTTTCTCCTTTTAATCTCCCAACTGTGACAAATTAAACCACCAAGTCAATAAGAGAAATTAAATGTGGGCTCATATGATCATATGTTACCATCGCCAAATTGTTAAGCGTACGCGTAACTTGCAAAACCGGCTCATGAGGAAAGGGTGTGCCATGTAGAAGAACACAATTTATCCTAGTATCCGTATCCGAAATTTAACAGAATAAATTTATATAATGATTGATTTTACTCTTAATTGCAGGAGGTTTTTTGTTGGAGTTTCGAGTTAAAATTTCGTTATATCTCATTGTTCCACATTGGTCATCACCAAAACGTTTCTTACACTTAGCACTTTGTCCTTCTACCAAGTGATTAGAAAGATGGACCATAAAAAACAAAATTTGGCTTGAACCTTGAGTTTGAACTTTTGATTGTAATTAATTATTAATATATATTTAATTATCAAAAAATAGGCCTCTGACGTTGTTTTATGCGTCACATTTGTGAAATCATGAACTAATGTATTCTTTTACCAGTTATAAACTACCGTAATATATGTAACGGTTGGTTAATATTTTCTTGGTTCATTTAGTTGCTTCCTATCCTTTCTTTAGAACTGTGATGTTATTTGATCAAATTGCAGATGAACCTATCATATTGCGTGTGTGTGTGTGTGTTTGTGTTTGTTATATATCGTCTGTGACTCTTATCTTTTTATTTGCCTGTGACTCTTATCGAACAATACATTTTCACTGAATATCGCTAGCTCAAACTCTAATATTAATTCAAGAATTAATTATTTTATTTGACAAAAAAAAAAAGAATTAATTATTTTATTTGACAAAAAAAAGAATTAATTATTTTATTAATTTCAGATTTAATTATTTTTTTGTAAATCAACAGACTCATCAGATGCCTCCTAGAAGATTCATTCCAAATTCATACCTATTGTGTGGACATGCGTATACATTATATATACATCCATGTGCATGGCATTTAGAAAACAGAAAAAACGCATCTCTCCTACTAAATCCCAAAACCTTTCTTACTGAGAAAACCACAAAGATATTCGCTAGAAGTCAAGTTTTTCGGTGCTGGAATCTTGACTTAAATCGTTGAATCCTGGTGAAGCAGATGTTTATCGAACTATAAGCACAGAGTAGGGACAAAATTATGTTTTATCAAGGACATTGCGGTATGCAAACCTCGATCATTGTATTGTCTATTTAATATTAATTTTGTTCATATTATGTAAATATACTTGGTTGCAATTTATTGTTTATAAGCATATAGTTTATGTATACATATTTGGTATTATGTATCGATAAATATCCAACAACTTTGTGATAAAAACAAACACATGCAAGGTTGTGTACGTAATTAAGTAGAGATATTATCGATGCGATTAGCAATGTCTTGATAACCCCACTTTTTGAATTATCAAAGCTTAATTTCTTTTCAAATGGTCGTGATCGAGTTCAATTTTCATTTCCCATGCTTCTTTGGTTGTTTTCAGTACAAGATGAGGTTGCACCTATATGTTTGCCCCTCTCATTCTTGTTCGAGTTCAATTCTAGTTCTCCATGCTTTCTTTGGTTGTTTTCAACCGCAAGGTAAGGTTGCACCTATGTACGTCTGCCACTCTCATTCCACAAGTTCGGTTATTCCATATATGTGCATAAATAATCATGCACGTGTCAAGACAATGTAAACTTGATAAATATTGTCGACTCATTCTTGTACAGTTTAAGTTTTTATGAGCATATAGTGATTGTATAATAGAGAGTAGTTTGGTAAATTAAGCATGGTTTTTGTGTAAGAAGCATAGTATTAATGGGAGCCAAGCAAGTAGGTTTAGACAGATAAGTACACCAACACGCATTAAGCTATGCAGTTGGGAGCTCATTGAATGGATGATATTGTGATATGGAGGATGAAGTCGGTGCGCACGTTACGGTCCTTTTCTTCTGCCCTAAACGCAAGGTCAAACCTAAAGAGAAGGGTCCCTAACCTCATGTGAAGCCCTTAAATTTCAGTGGCGGTGTGCTTTTAAATCAAAGTGCTTATAAGCACTATATAATATATGCCTTGTAAGCTGTGTAATACAAGAAGCTTAAACTTAAGCTGTGTAATACAAGTGCTTATAACCACCATAGATTAAGCTTTTTTGTCTTCGTTGGGGTGCGGTTCCCAATGAAGATCTTCCAGAAGTGCTTCTGGCTTTGTGTGCTTTTTGTGAGCTTTTGCTACGCTGAACAGACAGTTGAGGTACTTGGGGTTGGAGAATGTACTGACTGTGGTCAGAATAGCATTAAGACTAGCCGTGCCTTTTCAGGTAACATAATTTCTGGTTGCATTTTTCTGTCTAAGCTGCTCATATTTTAGCTCACAGGATCCTCTCCGGATTATTTTTTGATAAGGATCATGAGAATTTGTGAATTGTGTTCATTCATTGTATATCGTGAGATCAATTTTTATCAAGTACTGTTTATGTTTATTTTTAAATAAAAATATTTAAAATGATTTCTGACCACACAATGCACGATGAACGGACACGATTCATGAATCTCACAAAGAGGATCCCACGAGAATCCGGATTCATATTTTAGGTATTTATGCATTGCCATGCATATTACTGTGTTGCAATATTGCATGAACCCAAAAGTGGACAGAAAACTGACGATATTTGGAAAACAGTTTCAGTAAATTACACTTTCATACCTCAGGTTTGGGGTCTATTTCAATTCCTTACAACATCTTCAAAACATTTCACTTTCATACGTTAAGTACTATTTTATTTCAAAATAATACCTCCGTTATATTTTCCATCCATTGATCTCTTAAACGCTGACGTGGCTACCACATATATGCCACGTGGTTGGCAAATGTCTATCACGTGGCAAATTTTTTATTTTTATTTTTATTTTTTTAAAAAAAAAAA
>JADOBS010302163.1:0-13437 GCA_015708375.1 Cydonia oblonga
AAGAAGAAGGAGAAGAAGAAATGGGAAGAGGTAAGGTGCAGATGAAGCGGATCGAGAACAAGATAAGCAGGCAAGTAACGTTTTCAAAGAGGAGGAGTGGATTGCTCAAAAAAGCTCATGAGATCTCTGTTCTGTGTGATGCTGAGGTGGCAGTTATTGTCTTCTCCACCGTAGGGAAGCTCTTTGAGTATTCTACTGATTTCAGGTCTGAACGTTACTCAAGCTTATTGAGCTTAGATTTTATCTGGGTATATATATCTCTTTTCTTTTTCTTGTTTATTGTTAGTGTTTTTTGCTTGTGTTACGCCGGTCATCTTAAACATAAAAGAAATCTAAGCTTAATTAAACAACTTAATACACTTAAGCTCCATCTCTCCCTCTACTTTTTTCTGGATCGGCCATTTTATCGATTTTTTTGTACCATATTTAAGAGGTCGACATATTTACACGACAAAGATATACACAAAATATAAGTACTTCAGTTTTTCTATTGTCAGAAGAATGACGTAGCCCCTGTTCATTTCACCATTCGCAGACGTGACAAAGGAGTACTTACTGGTCAAATCATGAGAGTGAATTAAGAGAGAGGATTGTCCGAAAATTCTCCGATTGTTCATGTGGTTAATTTTTATCAAATATTCTTTATATTCAATTTTAAATGAAATAATTTCTGATCGCACAATATACAATGAATGAATGTCTTGTCTAAATTAGTTAATTAAATTTTAAATGCTAATTTTATATAAATATCTATATGGGTGATGTTTACGCAGATTTTTTTTTTTTTGTTGTCGAATCGAATAAATTAAAGAAGATTAATAAATAAAAATTAATAAAGTTATGAGAGAAGTAAAAGTGAGTGTGCGAATATCACTATTCTATCCATATACTTAAAAAAAGCATAGTTAATTTCTGTAATCCAGTTTTTATGTATGAAGATTATATAAGACACTGGATACACGGCAGTATATACCACCACTTGAGTAATGTCTGAGATAAGGGTTATTGTCTCATATAAAACCAAAATAAAACGCCGTACCATGGGGGTTGCTCTGACTTGTACTTTTAAAATTAGCAATTAATTTTTAAAATAATTTGTTCACAGGTGTTGGACCCGGGTGAGGGTTATTGAGCAATGAGTCATGGTGGGCGTGGTGTTTTCCTAGGTTTTGTTACCTAGGATATATGTTTGAGCATTTTGTAAATGTAGCATATCCAACATGATTCTGGTTGCGCACCTAGGACTTAGGAGAAAGCACTCCTCCAATCATCCAGTAAGTTCTGGAACGGTTGCATAAGAAAAAGAGGAAAACGTATGCTGGTTCGTTACTAAATATGATTTTTCAAAGATTGGTGAATTTTTCTAGTGATTAGAGTTTTCGTGTTCGGTTTATTGTGTTTCAAAGTAAAACTCTTTTTTTTTAGTACAGATTAGTGTAGAATATTGATAATTTTTAATAAAAAAAATTATGATTCCCAAAAGGATTTTTTCATTTTGGTGTCATTAACCATTTAGACAAGACAACAAGAATTAGGGACATTTGTAACTAACAGGAATCCAAGTATTACTTTATATTGATTGTTAGCTAGGTCAATTTCCTACACTTGTGTCTATTTTAATTCATACACTTACCCAATGGAGGATGAGAACTTATAAAATTTTGGAAAACATGTTAAACTAGTATGAAATTACCTAAGAGATTTCATAAATGAATATTTGCTCACATCTACCACTAAGTTCTCTTTCTTTCACCAATTAGTACTATGAGCTAGTAGTATTTCATTTTACTTGTAAGTAAGAGATCTGAGATTCGAATCTCGTGGATGGTGAGTTTGATACCAATTTCCCCACCCCTTATTATACATTTTTCGTTCAACAGTTCTCTCTCTTTTCAATTTAGATTGAGATAGAAAGTTTTATAAAATGCATGATACTATTGGACATAATAGAATGTAAGTGTGGATATTAGGAAACTTATATCTATGAGATTATGTGAATCTAAGGGCATGTTCTGTAACATATTCCTTGGTTTTAGATTTCTCTTATTGTTTAAGATGGAGAGGAGGTATACAAAAGAAAAGAGTGACAAAGAATGGTAGGGGAAAGGTAGTAGGAGGGAGGGGGGTAGAAATATTTGAAGAATACTATAAAAAATGAAAACTAATTAAAACTAAAAACTCACTAATTTTAAGTTTTTGTTTCATTAATTATCCTTCATTAGTCGCACTCCGTTCTCCTCAATCCTTCTTCACCCTTTAGCAAAAAAATTTACTAAATATAGGTTGTAAGGAAATAAGTTATTCGATTTCACGAGTAATGTATATTGTCATCATGTATACCTTTTGCAATTTTCCCAACAAGTAAAATCATATATGTTAAGTAATGTATATTGTCATCAAGTATACATTTTGCAATTTTCCCAACAAGTAAAATCATGTATGTTGTGTTTGGACGAGTGATCACCAAGTACTAAGAGATTTAAGCTATATTAGCCAGAAAGTACTACAAAATATAAGATATGTGGATTCTGAAGACTAAAAGCAGTGCACTTACTGAAATTTGTTAGTACCAAGGGATTTGAAATTACTACTTAAAATGAGTTATTTGAAACCATTATTTAAGATGAAGGCGTAGACGAGGCGTTTCATGGATAATCTTGCCTAGACAAAGCCTTGAGGCCTAAGGCGAAGCCTCAAGACCTAAATTTTTTAATATATATAATTATATAATACAAAATATAATACTTTGTAAAACAAAAATCCTTTTATCATTTAGAAGTGCACAAGTCATAAGTAAATTTAACTCAAGCATACATACAAAGAAAAAAAATCATTCATCCAAATATGGTCCACATAGATTGAAATATAAACAATAAAAAAAAATGGTAACAAACAGTCTCTTTCCCTCATTAATATCCCACTCATTTTATAACATTAATATGGTCCACATACATCCCTCACTCACTCTATTTCTCTCAGTACACTCCTCACTCCCACTTTCCCCCCTCTTTTTTGTTAATATCCACTCATTTTACAACATTAATATGGTACACATACATCCCCCGCTCTTTCCCTCGGTACTCACCCTTACTCTCACTTTCCCTCTTGTTTCTCTGTCTTTGTCTCTCGTTAATGTCCACTCATTTGACAACATTTAAATGGTCTGTATACATCCCCACCACTCTTTCCCTCGGTACTCTTCCTTACTCTCACTTTCCCTCTTCGTTGGGTGGTGGCGGTATTGCTCAGTTGATAGTATCACGTGAAGAAGAGAAGGGAGAGTTTCAGTGTTTCATGGAGAAGAAAAAGAACGCGAGATTGCCGAGGACTCGAGTGTTGAATGAATAAGACTAAGAAGAAGTTGTATTAAAAAAAGGCTTATTATTAGCCATTTGAAACTTCATTTTGATCTCACTTTGACCTCTGTAACTCAAAAGCCACTATTTTTCTTCCTGAAACTCAAAATTCGTTTTACTTTGACTTGTAGAATCTCTCATCTCTGAAACTTATAGGTTGCCTCCTGAAACACATGTAGGACTCAGCATTCTATATGACTATGCCACATGCAATAAATTTGATTATAAATCTCCATTATACGTTAACATTCAACAATCAAAGAATATTAAAGTTTAAAGAGATTGAAGAGATGAGAAAAATAAAAAATAAATTGATTAGGCTAGTGCACCCAAATTAAACCCACATAAGAAATTAACAGATCTACGGCTATGTGGAGCAAATTTTGAATTTTATAAAGATGACTTTCAAGTTTCAGGGGTCAAAATGGTGTTAAAATCGAGTTCCAAGAGGCAAAGTGGAGCGACCTATGAGTTTCAGAAGTAAAGTTGTGACTTATAAGTTACATGGAGCAAAGTAAGATCAAAATGAAGTTTTAAGGAGCTTAGCTAAATATAAGCCTAAAAACAATTGCCCAGGACACCCTATGGCGCACCTCGACCATGTCTAGGCGAGTTTTCACCTACTCCCTCTCGGGTGTGTTTGTAACTAATTTAGGCTAAACTCATTGGTACATGGAAAATCCCTCATCGAAACACAACATAAATGATTTCACTTGCATGGAACAATGTAATAAGCCAAACGTGGTTACAAGAAAGCATTACTCATAAAATTGAGGTTAATGGCCCGTTCATAAATGCTTCTCTCAAAATCACTTTTACTCATAAATGTTTTTGTTGGAAATACTTTTCATTAGAAGCACTCTAAAAAGAACTTGGAAGTAAGCAGCAGAAAAGCATTTAAAGTGTTTTTACAACCAGAAACACTTGACTTTTTTCTGCAAATTATTGTCCTTTGGGATCCCAACAAGTTGATATATTTTCTATACTTGTATTTACTCGGCCCCCACAATTCTAGCTTCTGAGTCCAGGGTTTCTGCAAGCTAAAGAGATATAGGCACTCTTTCGCTTTACTGTCACCAAGATAGGACTCAAAAGTTTTACCAAAAACCCAAGCTAAGTGTGTTAGAATCTATGCCTAACTTCAGTTCAAGCTATCAAGATGTGAACTGAGTCAACAATTACATTATGCTCGAATATTTTTCTGACCTGTATACCTACCTCTCTCCTTCTCATTGGGGACGGTCAAATATATAAGGAGAAATTAAACAGGGAGGGGCCTGTTATGTCTATATGACAGATTTTATTTGGTCTACTACACATTATTCTTAAAAGCTTAAAAGTTTCTGGTGAATGTATGCCAACAATTATCTTAAATTTTACATTTTAAATGTTTAGTCTTGAAAAATAAAAGAGTTGTCCAAATTACCGCTTGTAAATTGTCTTAATTGGAATAGTTCATTCTATTGTCGTTTCCTGTTGGAATACATTATTATTAGACTCTCAACCTAATGTATATATGCCTTGTGTTTCCTATGCTTATTGTAGGGTATGAAACCAAATTGTAAACAACATTTGTATACGTTCATGACTGGCATGGTGAACTTTTCCATTTCCAGTATTAGAAATAACACATACTGTTAACTTGCACAGTACTATAATGTAACGAATGTAATCCCCCTAAACAAGCCTTAGCGATTGCACTAGATTACAACTGAAAATGTTAAACTGGATATGTGGTTTTTCGTAGTGAGTGGTGCGTGCCGGCAGAGAAAGAAACACGTAGGTTGCTGCATAGTTGGAGAACTCTGCGAGTCTAGCTAGTTTCCAACATATGACAGGTTGTTCTCTAGAGCAAGTTTACATGGGCCGATTGTTGCTAGGGGCTTCTTTCTTAATTCCCGACGATATGTATCAAAAGCTTATACAACAAAAGTTTGGGCTTTGGTGATCATTCTTGATTTCGCTTTTCAACAATTCATCTACTTTTGTGAATCTGATGTATTCTTGGACAACCATGTATGATGTGCGCTTATTTTATATTTATAAGCTTCATTGGCTTGTCATTCTGAATGATTTCATTTTTGTGAAGCATGGTGAAGATTCTGGATCGATACGACCAATATTCCTATGCAGAACGGCAACGCACCGGAGCTGATTCTGAATCACAGGTATTTAATATGCTAGACCTAGTACTAAGAATATGTAGTAAAAGATGAAAAGTTGCATCAATTAGGTTTCTTTCTTGTATATATGTTTTTAGACTTGAGAATTGGTTACAAATTGAGGTCATTTTTCTCCTCTTATGTTTTGCATCCGATTTGTATGCATGTGTGTCCTTCAATACAATACTGACCGCAAGAGATTGATTTAGGGTTGTTAACTGATTGCAAAACCTGCCTTTCTAAGAAGGTGGGATTAGGTTAAGCCATTAAAGATACTGCAGAATCTCTAGTTTTCTGGTAATTATATTTTTCATTTTATATGCACCTCATTATTTTTTAGATGGTACCGTACAAAAGCAACTGTGCATAATGTAGCCTCGTTAAAACCTTGTCGGGGATTTGAACCCTGTCAAAGAAATAATGTCAAGAGCCTACTAAGTCCTAACCAGTATTTGCAATACTTACCCATGGAGATGTTCTTGCATTTGAAAAGCCTTGTAATAATTTCTGAATCTTAGATTGCGTTGATAAAGCTTGTATGCTTCTTATAGGAAAACTGGCGGGTGGAATACCCCAAGCTTGCGGCAAGGATTGAAGTCTTACAAAGGAAACTAAGGCAAATTATTTAAGCTATTGTTATTTAATTCAAGAATTTTATTGAGACAGGAAAATGCTCTTGAGAAAATCCAATCAAATAAATATTGTGCGAGTGAGAGTGATATAGTAATTCCTAGATGCATGTGGTCTAATATCCTAGTGGATAGGATGTTGGGTTCCTACCCATGCATCCAAAGTTCAAAACTTCCCTCCCCCTTAAACTATTGTAATATTATCCCTCGCCTTAATAATAGTAATTTAAAAAAAAAATATATATATATATATATATATATATATATATTAGTATTGATATATTTATGAAGAAATTGTTATGAGAAAATGTTCATAGGTTGTATTTAACTTCTATTTCTCTAGGAATTTGGTGGGAGAAGATTTAGACCCCTTAAGCTTGAGAGAGCTTCAAGATTTGGAGCAACAGCTTGATACAGCTCTTAAGCGCATACGAACAACAAAGGTAATGAGGTTAACTCAATTAATATAAATCTCAAATTAATCATATCTGTCATGGATTATATATAGGTAAGCTACCTTGGCATCTAATTAATATAAATTAATTTATACTTATTCCATATATAATTCTGACATTTTGCAGAACCAACTCATGCATGAATCCATTTCGGAGATGGACAAGAAGGTAGAATGTTGTTCCAATATGCATGTGTTTGTACGTGTGCGAGGACATTAACTAATCGTTGTATGTTTCTGGGCTAATTAGCTTAATTGTTACCTTAACTATATATATACCTTCACTCAGATGGGCTTAGCATCATCCTTTAGGTATGTTTAATGTGATTAACATCATATTCAAAGATGAAATGAAACTGGTGTTTATGCATGCGCATATATGCGTGTCTGTATATCTCACATTGTGACTTGTTCCAGCAAAAGGCTCTACGGGAACTAAGCAAGTCGCTAGCAAAGAAGGTAATTAAAAACTTAAAAGCGTTCTTATATATATGTTTTATTTATGAGAAATTTTTTTAAGAATATTAATAAAATTAAATCTTGGATATAACAACAAATATAATTGATCCAAGGTGAAGGAGAATAAAACGATGCTTGAGGGAGAACATGACCAGGTGCAGGTGGTAGGGCAGCAGCAAACTAACCAAGGCCGCCACAACTCATCCACCCTCATGCTCATGCCGCCGCCGCCGCCGCCGCAACCCCCATCAACACCAACACTACCTACTTTTCGAACCACCAGGTACGATCTTTCTCTCTCTCTCTCTCTCTCAGCGATGTTTCCAATGATCATATTATTTTAGAACTATATAAAGTACCAAGAACCGGAAACACATTAGGGTTGCGTGGAAAAGCTAATTATATGTATTTAGAAAATCATGCAGTGGGGGAGTCCAGGCAAGAGGAGCAGTGGATGACAATGATTCTGGTAAAGGCGGAAGACCTCCACCTCGACCGGCTGCTGCTACAAACACAGGCATGCCACTGTGGATGCTTTCGCCATTTGAATGAAATATAAGCTTCGCCGGAAGGCCTCCACCTCGACCGGCGGAAGACCTTCTAATGCTTTCGGCATTTGAATGAAATATAAGCTTTCGCCATTTGAATAAAATATAAGCCTTGCTATTGTAATTAAAGAATAATATTAAAAACAATGTTTCTTCAAACTTGTAATTAATATTCTAATCGTCTTGAAAGAAATTTTGGGGATCACATAAGTGATTAGTGGCGGATCCAGGAAAAATATTTTGGGGGTCACATGTAAAAGTTTACAAACATTTTTTAGACATATAATAACCTTAAAAATTAAATCATAATTCCAACATTCATAACTTATAAAACAAATAACAATAGTCCCGGATGCGTTTTTATATTTTGAAAACGTTGCATTATAGCTTCATTGTCAATGAAAGAAAAAACATTGCTCTCAATATAAATCATCATGTCATCACTCAACCATTGATCTTCCATTCGGTTACTTAATGGAATCTTCACAATATTCATAGCAGAAAAAGCTCTCTCCACTGAAGTAGTAGCAATTGGTAGAACAAAAGCAAATGTAATTAGTAAATACACATGATTATATACTCTATTCCTCCCCATCTCCACCATTTTTTTTTTACGCAAGGCTATCAATTCCTTTCAATTGAAAAAATTCACTATTTGAACGCATATAAAAAATATAATGCCCAAGTTGATTTTCAAGTTCCAAGAGTTGACAAGTAGTAATTCATTCGGATAAAATGAGCAAAAAAACTAAGCTTTTGTTCATCAAAAGCCGATAATGAATCATCCGGGCTCAAATTTGCTAAACAAAGAAGCAACTCTGTATTTACCTCATCAAGCGACTATTTAATTCCACAAGTTACTTATCAACGATAGCAACAAAGAGCTCCGCATGATAATGATGGAAGTTTGTGATTCTTTGAGCTCTACGCCGTGATCTCCCTCGAGTAAAATATCCATCATCCATGCGTTTATTTTTAAGAATCTTGATGTTTATTTATTTTTTTATTAAACTAAGGGTCTGAAACTGGGTTTTGACAAAGTAATATTTATTAAAAAAATAATAATAATAATAATAATAAGGAGAGCCACTCTTACAGTTGGAGGGCATGTATGATGCCAACTCCAATCTTTAAAGGGGCACCACCCAAGTTATCTATGGACATTCACCAAAATTCGAAGGGTCAACACTCAAGTTATCTATGGACATTTACTGAAGTTCGGGAGGTCAGCTGACCCCCTGCCTCTCAATGCATTCGCCTTTGTAAGTGATGAATTATGTAAAGTCCAACATAGAAAACCTAACAATTATATTCTGACCTGAGCATAACTGTTGTCTATCTCTTTGAATTATTACTCCAGTTGAAAGTAAACTCGAACTATTTTTTTGGTAAATTAATCTTTAGGATTTTTTGAAATCAGCCAATTAACCCCATTGTTAAATTCGATGAAATTTCATCTACTTTGTTGTCAAATACTAGCACAACTTGACCCTCAAGAGTGAATCACATGCTAGTATTTGACAACAAAGTATATGAAATTTCATCAAAATTGACGGGGTTAATTGACTAATTTCAAATAGTTCAGAAGGTTAATTTACCAAAAAAATAGTTTAGAAAATCAATTTCAACTGGAGTAAACAGTCCAGGGTTCGAACGAGAGTTTAGCTTATATTGAGAAGTCATCAGTTATGGTCGAGAATCAAGTCTTTCATTTTTATACACATACTGAATAATTACATAAACAAGTCCGACATCTCAATGTGATTGTTTTCAATACAACTGTGTACTTGACTTAATTGTGGTTACAAATGATATTAGTTTATACATGGGTTTAACCCCTTCATAATCTGATTACTTCTTCCATAAAGTGACTAAATTGAAATAATGGATGTTAATTTTAAATCCAATCCAATTGTTTCTTCACATCGAAAAACTGCTGGTCTAATCGTCTTCGTATTCACAGTCGCCACCCTCATACACATGCTGCCTGCACGAAATAGAAACTCACATTGGTATCCTCATCAAAGATGCACATAACGAATAAGTGAAAAGAAGCACATCGCAACCAACGGTGGAAAGCTCCGAGAGCATTACCAGTTCATGGACTATTATGTGATCAACAAATAGAACACTCTGAGGAGGAAATGCGCGCCTCTATGAACTAGTGAACTCTTTCAGGGTAGTTCAGTTATCAAACGGAACTTTGTATGTAAAAGAAACAAAAGCTACACTTTTTTTGTTTGTAACAATAGTTAGATCCGATTCCAATCTTGTCCCTGTAATTCTAATTTTAATTACCCTTATTTACTAACATTTTCAATGTGATTCATATTTAAATTTCTATGAGATTTACTTTCTCTCAAAAAACAGTTTTATGAGATTTATCCTAATTTTACCAAGGAGGATAAATGATCATTATGTAACTGTGGAATAAGGACATGGACGAAGCGCAAATTTGTTCACCTTTTGACGTAGTGAAAAGAAATCCATACCTCAATCTTTCACAAAGCCGTGCTAGAGCATCTGAACCTGTTCTAGACGCAATGTCCTCAATCGTAGAAGCATTCTTTAGATTAATACTATCTGCAAGCCTAAATTCACACAATTCCTTCAAGGTACATGCATCAGTCAACACGGCTGAATGGCCACCACCAGCTGCAAGTTTTCGCACTTCCCCAACGCACCTGTGCGATGCAAACTTCAATCAATGTGCCAATCAGATAGCCACAAAAAAACTGATCGTGAACAATTTATCTGTACCGTACCAATCAACTGGAGATGGATACCAAGCATAAGTCAGTTTCTCATTAGATGCTTGACCATAGCTATTGTAGCCCCATCCATGAATTCTTCCATCCCTTGTAGAGATAAGTGTGTGGGAGTGTCCACACGCAATGAGTTGCACACTGGTTGGAATAACCAATGCAGGAATATTCCGGAAAAATGACTCAGATTCATTAGGGTTGCATGAAAATAATCCCGTTTCAGGGCCAAGGCCTAACTGCCCTGCACGACCACCACCCCAAGCATAAAGAGCTCCCTTCTGAGTCACAGCACATGTATGTACGCCACCGCATGCAACATCCTTTATGACTATTCCATCAAGTGCGACCACTCTCCTAGGCAATAACTCTTTCTCCCCAGATTGAAGGGAACAATGCCCAAGTTGACCCATGTTTCCTAGCCCCCAAGTATACCTATGAGGGCCAAATAAAATAATTTGTGAGGAAGAATTCCGAAAAGAAACTACGGTTAAACAAACAAATGAATAAACATTGTAGTCAATTTACAATAATAACCGACTCGTCGGGAAGACTACATAACAGATCAAGAGTATATGAGGATAACTGGCATGTCACTTCATAACACATCAATATCAGATAACCTCCTTATCTAGAACCTCGGTTAGTAAAATAACTGAGACCAAAGCATTTCTCATAAACAAGGACTGGCCAATCATAATCCCAGTTCCTTCGCGAACAAAGTTCAGAATCAACAAGGGTTCGATATGAACAAAAAAATCACAGATTAAAAAACAAAAATAAATTCCGAGAATGCATAGTCGCGTAATGTGTCCAGTATTCTGGGCACCCTGTCTCCTTTTAAATGTGAGATTCCCATACGAAGATTTACGCAAACCTTCTGAACTAAATGTGCCATGAGGATAACCACAATACTTAAGCTTAGATGTATAACCTAATCTCCATCTAAGAATTCCTGAGATCACTTACACCTCGCCTTTTTCAGATATAGCTGCTGTGTGGTACTCCCCGCATGACACTTGGGTAACCTTCACAAGCTCAGGGGCTTCATCTAGGAACTTCGCATATGCATTTATTATACGAGCCCCCTGTAATCCTTCACATGTAAATCCTCTGCCAAGCTGACCATATTCATTATATCCTGGTGTACCATCACAGTATTAAATTTTGATTAATTAGAGGTGGGAGAAGATGAATTTCAGGTTTCTTTCATTTTCTACGGGATATGTATATCTAGCAAAATTTCGCTAAATTAATGACATCATCAGAAACTAAGAAATAGAATATGCATTTACCCCAAGCTTGTAGCAAGCCATCCTCTGATAAAGCCATCGCATGAACTGCCCCACAAGACACTTGACGGATAATCTGCGAGAAACCTTCTAGTAAGTAGCAGGTATTAAGTTTGACAACCATTCACTCTACCCAAATAAAAGCATTTCACTATTTAGTGTTCCTTTTCTGAAGCATTCAATACGACAGGTGTTCCTCTCTATCTTCTTGTAGGTTTTGGAGTTGTGACCTAAGACTGGTTTTCGAACTTTTTTATGCATTGCCTGCAGTGACAGCAAACCCTAGCAATTGTTCAACAACCAACCCGGGTGATGACAATAATCAAGGTTATCTTAAAATTACCACCCCTTTCTTAATAGAACCAATTTACCTGATAAAGGGAAACGATTTTACCCACAACTGAAAGCTGATGAGCTCATACCGAGTCATTTGTAAATTTACTATCCAAAAAAATCGTAATTCTGAGACCGAACAATTCCAACCTATAAGGGAAAGCATAATGAATAGGAAGTGTAGCATACCGTGTTTGGAGTAAAGGCTCCCCAAAACAAACGTGGAAGATTCGATCCCTGTCATGAGAAGTAGGGGAAAGGTAAACAAATTATTATCTGCCAAAAAGGAATGAAAGCAGGAATGACGCTAAAGAAAATCACAGTAGGACCTGATTCTGCCCCCACACCCAAAGCCTTCTTGTTGAGACGGTTCCGTCATTTTCACGAGGTTCTGCAATAGCAGCAGTACAATGTGCTCCACAAGACACAGATTTCACAAACTCTGCCTGTAATTGCTTCACTTTCTTCGGATTTTTTCTTCGCTCCTCCGTTCCATCTCCCAATTGACCAAAGTCATTAGCCCCTGATCAATTGAAAACACAATACATATTTACTCCATTGACTACCACAAACATATGACTTGTCCCCATCATTGTAATCAACCATTTCCAAACCGAGAAATGGCGATTTAAGACGGGAAATCGTTCGTTCCCACAATGCCATTGATTGAACTCATAACTGAAAGCTTATCATCACAGAGCCATACAGATGAATCATAACCAGGGTAAAAAAAACAACCATCTGATTTTATCCACCAAAAGTCATCAAATTTACTTTCATTTTTTTCAGAAAGATCAATTTTACTTCATCAACCATTTATCATTACTCATAATTTGCAATTTGATTAAATTCAAAAATAGAAGAATTGAAATTTATAAAAATTAACACAATAAAATTTAAAAAAAAAAAAGAAAGAAGAAGATTACCCCAAGTGAAAAGCGACCCGTCTGAGGTAACAGCGGCGGTGTGCTCGCGGCCGCAAGTAATGTCCAGCCACCGCGAATTAGCCCCCGCTGTACACCCAAAAAGCTCCGGCGATAGCTGCTTCGGGATCCTCAGCT
This sequence comes from Cydonia oblonga, assembly GCA_015708375.1. Taxonomy (NCBI): domain Eukaryota; kingdom Viridiplantae; phylum Streptophyta; class Magnoliopsida; order Rosales; family Rosaceae; genus Cydonia; species Cydonia oblonga. The sequence goes on from JADOBS010302163.1 coordinate 13,057, forward strand.
GCTGCTCCTTCCCGTTCCGACCCGTCTGCCCGGACTGGTTATATCCCCACACGTAAATCGCACTCTTCGTCGGAATGCTCACCGGCTGGTTGCGACCCAGAAGCTCATCAATGTCCATTTTTCATAAATGTCCTTCACAAATTGAACCACAAAGTTGCAAACTTGCAAGTCAACGAATTCGAACAAAGTTAACAAATTTGAATCCAATTGAAGGAGAAAGTTGGGAGCTTTACAAAATGGGTGCTCTGTTTGGTTGCCGGGGAAATCGAAGAGTGGAGAATTGGGATTTTCTCGGCAGCCAAGCAGAGAGAGAGAGAGAGAGAGAGAGAGAGAGAGAGAGAGAGAGAGAGAGATACCTGAGGAGTCAAAGTGGAAGAGGAA
>JADOBS010302164.1:0-13440 GCA_015708375.1 Cydonia oblonga
TTCTTGTTGGTGAGGGATTTCTTGAAGCAGTTGAGGATCGTCTTGTTGGATGCTTCGGCTTGCCCATTGCCTTGAGGATATATCGGTGTGGACATGTGCTGCTTGATGCCATACTTTTGGAAGAACCTCGCCAAATCTTTACCCACAAATTGGGGACCGTTGTTGGTGACGATGGCCTGTGTAATGCCAAATTGGCAAATGATGTTCCTCCATATGGAGAGCTCTATGTCCGTCTGAGTCGTGGTCGTCATGGGCTCTGCTTCTACCCATTTGGTGAAATAGTCGGTTGCCACGATCATCATGCCTCTGCCCCCAGTAACAGGTGGCGTAGGTCCTACCAAGTCGATTGCCCGCTACATGAACGACCAAGGACTCGTCTGCGGGTGTAGCTTGCTAATAGGCAGTGCTGGTACCGGCTTGTAGCGTTAGCAGCGGTCGCACTTTTGTACTAACTCCTTAGCATCTTGGTGCATGGTAGGCCAGTAGTAGTCTGCGTTAAGAGCTTTCTGTGCTAAGGATCGGCCTTCGAAATGGTTTCCACAAATGCCTTCGCAGATTGAGTTTAAAACCTTCAAGTTATTGGGAGGCGCTAGGCAGCGGAGATATGGTCCGGTGTAGGATCTTCGGATGAGGATGCCATTCCACATGTAGTAGCATGCTACCTTGATTTGGAGCTTCCTAGACTTCAATCTTTCAGGGGGGAGTGTGCCATTGACCAGTTAATCTATAATAGAACTTTGCCAGTTGGGAGTTATACTAACCTGTGACACTTCGGCTGCCGGTTCTGCCTCTATGCTTGGTTTGTCTAGATACTCCATCGGAATCGAGCGTTTGAATTGATGGTCTAGGGCGGAGCCTAGGCCGGCTAGCACATCTGCGTGGGCGTTGTCTGCTTGTGGAACTTAAGTGAGAATGTAAGTCTAAAATGCCTTAAGCTGCTTGCGTACTTTCTCTAAGTATTGAACCATCCTCGGATGTTTTGCCATGTACTCCCTATTAGCCTAGCTTGTGATTAGCTGGGAATCGGAATGAATTGTAAGCTTCTTCACCGCCAAGTCTTTTGCCATTCGGAGGCCTGCTATTAGGGCCTCATACTCTGCTTCGTTGTTGAATGCTTTGAAGCCTAGAGTGATCACCTGCTTGGGTATTGAACAGTCTGGGGTGACAAGGATTACGCCTGCTCTCGAACCTTTGTAGTTAGACGCGCCGTCGACATGCAAACCAGAAGTCTCCATCGGGTGGAGCAGGCGTAGCTACGGCGTGGTCGGCTACCTCCGGGGTGTCGTTGAACCGCTTTGTGCATCGTGAATGAGTGGTAGGGAACCGTGGAGCTGGGCTATGCTACACGCAGCAGAAGATGCTCAACTGCCGGTATTGGGCTACTCTACAGTTGAATTATGGAGCAAGGGTTGACTGGGACCGTGCGACACGTAACAGGAGATGGTGTTCGACTGAAAACTTTGCATCCGCCTGGGTCTACGCCTTTATCGTCGCGCATTTGGATTAGGTGGAATAGTGCGTCATGAAGATGACTGCGTGTGTTTAAAGGTAAAACTTGAGCTTCCAAGTTGCAAAAACTATTGCTAAAGTTAGCTTTTAAATTTCTGGTAACATCGAGGAGAGCTTTTAAACTGTGGAATACAGCTTTTCTCGTATGATGGTAGAGCTTATTGCTGCTTCGGATATCGTCAAACATACGAATAAGTCATCCGCTACTTTCGGTTTGGATAGTAGGGAGGTGATGTCTGGTACTTCTTCAAGTCCTTGAACGTGCACCGACGAGCCTCGTCCCAAAGTGCATGCTTCTCTGCTAGAGCGAAAGAATCTACCAGAGTTAGATCTTCTTTCATGATCAATTTTCTAAATAGCGGGTGGCTTGCTGAAAGTTCTTTTTGGAAGGCTGTTCTAGCTATCGAGTCATTGCATCCGACTATCCTTGCCTTCTCTGCTTTGAACCTCTTCACATAGTCACGAAGTGACTCATTTGGGTTCTTCTTGACGTTGAACAAATGGTCGGACTTCTTCTTGATCGAGCGATAAGATGAATATTCTTTGGTGAAAACAAAAGAAAGTTCGTTGAAACTCCGGATGGATTGTGGTGGCAAGGTGTAGAACCAATCTTGTGCCTCGCCTTGTAGAGTAGTGGCGAATATCTTGCACATGAGATCGTCGTTGTTTTGATAGAGGATCATTGCGCTTCGGTAATGCTTTAGGTGTCTCTCCGGGTTTCCATCCCCTTTGAAAGATGTGAAATGTGGCATGCTGAACTCGCGTGGAGACTCTGCCTGCTCGATCTCGTCCGTGAAGGATGACCTGCTTATATTGGTCATGTCCCGTCATAGTGCCTCGTCAGCCACTTCATTGCGTTGGAAATCACGTGATCGCTTGTTTAGGAGCATTTCTACTTCTTTCTGAATTTGCCTTTACTGGGGTAGCGGAGCTCTTGACTGCCCCCAGTCTTGACCTGCTGGTCTAGGCTGCTCTTCTATGTGCTCAGCTCGTCTATGCCGCAGCTGCGGTGTATGAGATGGATTCCTAGCAGGTGAGGGATTTCGCGAGCTGCTGGTTGAACTTGAGCCGGATTGAGTGACTGCTTCTCACTAGTCGAGAGTGCACGCTCCTCTGTGCGCTAAGGGGCCAATCGGGAGTGTACTCTGCCCAAACCCTCGGTTCGTGGCTGGTCGAGTGGCTGCTTACCGGGACGCCGCTGGAAAGGTTCTTTGTCTGCCCTTGTCCTACTTCGGGACACCTCGTTTGGGGCACGTTGCATCTTGGTGAGCTCCAAGAGCTAGTTCACCAAGGTCGTCTGCTGTGCTAGGGCGCTCGTCAACTCTATGACTTGTCGAGACAAGTGTTGTTCGCCATTTGGATCGGAAGAGCTTGGAAGGAATGTGCCTCCTTGAGCAATGGAAGGGTGGTAGACTCCGGGAGTGTGATTTGCGTTGGGAAATGTCAAATCTGCAGAGAAATGTGGTGAGAATGCCCCCGGTTCGATCGTAGGTCCGGATGGTTGAGATAATCTTGGGTCGACTTGGACCACTTGGAAAGCCATGAGAGCAGGATGGGCCGCGGGAGCAAGCTGCTGGGGAGCAGGCTGGGCCACGGGAGTGGGCTGCTCGGCGTGAGCAGGCTGGACCAAGGGAGTGGGCTGCTCGGCGGGAGCAGGCTGGGCCACGGGAATGGGCTGCTCTTCGGGAGCAGGCTGGGCCACGGGAGTGGGCTGCTCGGCAGGAGCAAGATGAGCCACGAGAGCGGGTTGCTTGATGCGTGATGCACACGAGTGTGAGGCTTGGGCTCGGCTTGGCAACGTATTGGGCTCGCGTTGGGCATGAAGTGATATGGCTTGGGCCGTGACTTTGGTGGCTTGGGCCTTTGATAGCACGGCTTGAGCCGTAGCGGTGGAGCCATGGACCTCGCTGCAGGTGATTGCCGTGGTGGCCACCGCGGTGGTTGCCATAGTGGAGCTTTGTGGTGGTGGTGCCGCTCCCCCTAAGATCACATTTAGTCTCGTGGATCGCCGTGGTCCCATTTCTTGAATATTGGAATTTTCACTTGTGGAATTTTCTAAATTTCTAGCCATTGTATTTCTCTTTTACGTTTTATCAAAGAATCTTGGCAAATAAAAATTTCTAATAATAAGAACGTACGAAAAATACAAGTGGACTAGAAAATAGAGAAAATAGAGAAAAAAAACCTTTTTGTGCGAGAGTCTTCTACGAGTGTGAATCTTAACTCTCAACGAAAGCACCAATTTGTGGATGCAAATTTCCGCCTTCTTCTTCTTGGACAAAATTGCACCTACAGAACAATTAACACCTTAGGTTAAGGCCAAGAGCCTCACGCGCCCACGATGAATGGGGGGCTTTGGCCGAAGAACCTCCGATGCCAAAGTTAGAATTTAGAGAGAAAAAGTGTTTGGAGAGTTTTTGGAATTTTGCAAGAGAATGGAACTAGGTTTTTGGTGAGAATGAGAGCCAATATATAGAGCATGGCCGGTCCTCCTTTGGAGAAAAGGTGGCCGGCCCTTAGGGTTATTTTTGTGTGAAAATGGGTGATTTAATTGGTAGTTAATTAGGAATTAATCTATTAATTAACCAATTAACTCCATTTGTATGGAATGTTTTTGTAGGTTATGGAATGCTTTTGTAGGTTATGGAATGTTTGATATAAATGGCTAATTGACTAAGGAAAAATGAGGTAAAAAATATATGGAATGAAATAGGTTTTGGTAATTACCTTGTAGAAGGATTTGATGAGATGAATTTTTGAATTGTTACCTTTTTTGGGCTTTCTTGACTTGGTTGAAAGTTGATTGCCTACTGCTCGCGCGTAGGAAACTTGATACACCTCAAGGGTATTTTTGTTCTTTTTTATCCAAAAATCCACGTGTCGTCTTATGATTATTTTTAGCTCCACATGCAGCTCCTTGAACTAATCCAAAAGTTATGCATGTTATGAAAAGGTCCAAATGTTATTATAAATAGCCAATAAGATGACCTAGTGTTGTAATCAATTTGTAAGCAATAGTAAACTCTAGTTCCCGTTCAAAAGTATTCCCTCCATATTCTCTTGTACTCTTCTTTTATGCAATACAATTGAAAACTACTGATCTTTCCTCCAACAGTCTTGGACTAGTCACGTGAGCTGCAGAGCTTGGTGAGCTCCGCCTTATTGGCAATGGTGGCCATCTTTTGTCGCTTGTGTGTGTGTGTGTGTGTGTTTTATGTGTTCATTTCTTTCGCTTCAATGGCTCTAGCAAGAGGAATAGGGGTAAAATTGGGAATAGAAAAAAACAGTTAAAGTTGAAAACTGAGAAGGGGGCGACAAGGAAGAGACGAATGGCTATGAGCACTAAGGTGGGCATAAAAATCGCCAAACTGTAGAACTGAACCGTAACAAAATATATCGAGTCGACTAGAAAAAGTGAAATTGCTATTGAGATTTGGAGCAGAAGCTTTTGATTCCAATCAAAGTCAACTAGGAAGGAAGAAGGGAGGGAGGAAAGGACGAGTGCGATCCCACGTGCCAAAAGGAATGTGGCAGGAATGTAATAACACAAACTTAGTACAGGTAAAGTAGGAAAAACATTGTGCTTATGAACAATGTTTAGCTCATTTTGAGTTTTAGTATATATTAAATTTCACTTGTTTTCATTAGGTAAAAAAAAATATCATTATTCATTCAAACTAGTAACTTTGAGGAGCGGACATTGAACACATATCTCAGATACAATAATGGGTGATTGTATCATTTGAGCTAAAAAAACGCTTACACGGAGATGATGATCAAAGATTCAAAATGATTAAAGGGTAATATGCAAATGTAGCGGGTGAAGGAACAATCAAACCTAGATCTCATATACAAGAATGAATATTCATAATTATTTGGGCAGCAAGCTCCATGAAAAAAATGTAAATCTTTTCAATTCTCATAGCATACTTAATATTTTCATCAGTTCTTAAAATGACAATGTTTACCCTTACTTTTATGTTTCACACACTCTTCCACTTGTGAAAGAAACCGACCACCACTACTTGCAACTACCACAACCATCACTGCCAGCACCCCCTACATTACTACCGCCATTACCACCCCCAACGCCGCCCCTTCCCCTAGTTGCCTTTACACCCCACTCACCACACTCCACCATCGTGTGTATATATATATGGGTTCAGAGGTGATGACTTTCTTAGGCTGAGATGAACACCACTATCTTCGCCACCATGAACCACGGGTCCCCACCAACCCCTCACCATCGTTTCCACCGTCCACCACCATTAACATCATGATCATTTTAGTTATTACACAAAAAATAAAACAAATTTTTATGAAAATTTATTAAACGATATGATATTATTTTTTTTGTCCCACAACACTGATAAAATACAACTTAACAAACACTTAACATCTTTACTTTACAACTTATCATTTTTAAAGTGCAACAAAAACAGTTTATTAAAAGAACAAAAGCAATACTAAACTGGTCTTTAGAACTTTTATGTGATCATTTGCTAGGGTCATGCTGGAATATGACTTAAACCTATGCTCTAATTTTAAAATAGGAGAACTTGCATCAAACAGTTTACTGTCACCGTAACGTTTCGATCCAATAATATAATATTCTGTGTACATTTTTCTCTATATAATATTGTATTATTAGATCAAAACGTTACGTGAAAATAAACATGTTACATGTAAGAGTCAACCTCGAAATATACGCATGTTTTGAGTACAATGAATGTGGACATCCTTAGACTGTGGACATCCCATGTCAACACAGATGTTCATGCAACTGCTCTCATGACTCGTGACTCATGATTAATCAGTCATGACAAGTGTGTTACGAACTTTAGGATCCCATTTTTCGCTCGCCTTTAACTTATATATAACATGCATCCCTCCTTGGGAACAAGCTTAAATACTTCCATAATACAACGTGGAAAACGTCGAACATTAACTTCCATTCAGGGCCGTTTGAGAAAGTGTAAGTGGTGCCACCGCACGGGGTTCTCAAATTGAAGAAGCAGAAGTTTTGTTTTTGTATGCATATCTTATATATATCAAAAAATGGCAGAACGTATGTATGTATGTGCAAAGAGATAATACTCCAATATTGATTAATTGAATATACATCCCTAATATACAAACTAGCAACAGCCTTTACAAGGCAAGTTTGACAAATTACAACAGCAGACAAGATCCCATAATCAAGTCCTACAATCAACGTCCTATACTTGGAAAATAATCACAATATCAATCAACGAATATCTACAATTAATACAAGAATTTCAACACTCCCCCTCAAGTTGGAGCATGTATGTTGTGAATACCCAACTTGCTGAGAAGAGAATGAAACGTTGCATTCCCCAATGCTTTCGTAAATATGTCGGCCAATTGGTGCCTTGAAGGTGTAAACCTTGTTGCGATCATTCCTGATTGTAGCTTTTCTCGAACCAAATGACAATCCAATTCAATGTGTTTGGTTCGCTTGTGAAATGCCGGATTGGCTGCAATATGTAAAGCAGCCTTATTGTCACAGTAAACATGAGCAGGAGTTGCATGAGGCACTTTTAAGTCTTCCAATAGATAATGAAGCCATGTAAGTTCGCAGGTGATTGCAACCATTGATCTATACTCCGCCTCTACAGACGAACGTGAAACCGTATGTTGCTTTTTAGTTTTCTAGGAGATGAGTGATTTCCCCAAAAAAAACACAATAACCATTCACAAATCTTCTAGTTGTCAGACATGATGCCTATGAAGCATCACAATAACCCCTCAATTGCAATGCATCTTCAGATGAAAAAAAAAACCCTTGTCCTGGAATCCCTTTGAGGTATTTCAAGACTCGTATAACAACTGCAAGATGAGGCTTCCGAGGTTGGTTCATGAACTGACTAAGAGTTTGAACAGAAAATGTGATATCTGGCCTTGTTATGGTGAGATAAATAAGTCGTCCCATGATCTTTCTATATCTTGTTAGATCCTTCAACAGTTCACCATCCGTTGGCCTTAATTTCAAATCTTGCTCCATGGGAAAATCAACCGGACAATCCAACATCATCCAGTATGCCTAAAATATATTTCCTTTGTGAGATAGAAATACCTCGTTGTGAGTGAGCCACCTTGATTCCAAGGAAATATTTGAGAGGTTCAAGGTCCTTAATACGGAACTGACGATGAAGAAAAAGTTTCAATCGTTGTATAGCCTCATGATCATTCCTTGGTAATGATCATGTCATATAAGCACAATTGTAATAGAATGCCCAGTTATACATGTAAACAATGAGTAATCTGCTCTCGACTGTTTGAAACCCACAAGTTGAATGGCTTGAGAAAACTTAGAGAACCATTACGAGAAGCCTGCTTCAAGCCATAAAGTGATTTATGGAGTTGACAAACCAAGTTATCCCCCTGTCGACTAAGACCGGGAGGTGGTGACATGTAAACCTCTTCCTCCAAATCACCATGAAGGAATGCATTTTGTACATCAAGCTGATGGAGAGGGTATTTGCCTTGAGCAGCCACAACTAATAAGCACCGAATGGTAGTAAGTTTAGCCACAGGTGCAAACGTTTCTGATAGTCCAAACCCTTAATCTGCTTGTAACCTTTGGCAACCAATCGCGCTTTATAGCGCTCGATGGAACCATCAGAGCGATGCTTGATCTTGTAAACCCATTGACTGCCAATGGTACGTTTTCCAAGGGGGCAGAAGAGTGAGTGTCCATGTGGTGTTTTGTTCGAGTGCAGCAAGTTCAGACTTCATTGCTTCCTGCCAATGAGAATCAAGATTTCCCTGTGCAAAGGAAGTAGGTTTTATACAACAGGTTATGTTGTTCACAAAAATTTGGTGAGATTGTGATAAATGAGAAGATGAGAGGTAATTGGATAGTGGATATCTAGTACCTAACCACAAAGAAGAAGTGGATTTAGAAGTCGACGTGGTGACCTGTGAGCAGTCATAATCCTTCAATAAGATAGAAGGTTGCTTAGGGCGTAAACCGCGACCAAGGGCAAGTGGTGGTGAGACATTGTCTGCAAGGCTAGGGAGATCAATAGAAGTCGGTTGGGACACGATCGACGATAGTAAAGGTATTTCAGGTGGAGTGCTTTGTGGTTGATTGTGGGAGACCGTGAGTGGAGAATGGTTAAGTAAGGTGTTTGGTGGTTGTTGTAAGGTAGATGGTGAAGTAGGAGACTCGGTGGGGATAGGTAAAGTTGTTTGTGGTGGATTTGGATGGAATATAGGTGGGTCTGAGCCTAATGAGGTGGTTTCAAATGTGGTTAGTGGCAAGACAGGCACAAGTTCATTAGGTTGGGTGTGTTAAGTAAGGTGAGAGAAAGGGAAAATGTGTTCATGAAATACCACATCGCGGCTAGTAAAAAATTGGTGATGTTGAAGGTCGTAAAGACGATACCCCTTTTGACCAGAAGGATATCCAACAAAGAGACATCTACGAGCCCGAGCATCAAATTTGTGTTTAGGTGATGTTTGTGTCGCATAGCAAGGACACCCAAAGACCCGTAAGTGCATATATGTTGGTGTGCGTTTGTAGAGCATTTCATAGGGAGTTTTTTTTTTTGGTAAGTGGCAATGAGAATGCTTTCTCCCCAAAATTTTAGTGGAAGATTTGCCTGGAAACGAAGTGCTCGACCAACATTAAGTAGGCGACGATGTTTACGCTCCACCACCCCATTTTGTTGAGGTGTATGTGTGGAAGTATGTTGAAAAAGTGTCCTTGATTTTTCAAAGAATGGGCGCATAGAAATTCTGCGCCGTTATCGGTGCGAATTTGCTTGACTTGACACTGAAATTGGGTGTTGACATATGCAAAAAATAGTTTTATTTTCTTTTGTGTTTTAGATTTTAAATTCATGAGAAATAGCCAAGTGAATCGGGAGTAATTGTCAACGATTGTTAAGAAATATCTTGCACCTGAGGAAGAGGGAAAACGGTGCGGACCCCAAATGTCACAATGTATCAACTCAAATGGTTATGAACTAGAAGTAGAACTTAAGGAAAAAGGTAACCTTGTTTGCTTGGCTATTGGACAGGCATCATATTGAGAATCAAAACTAAAGGAAATTGAAGGAATGGAACTAGATAAAAGACGTCATGGACCATTGGAAAGGTGCCCGAGCCGCTGCTGCCATATGTTAGCTGATGCGGATGCAGAGGGAGCAGCTACCCCAAGCTTATTCTGTCGAAATATAACGTCTTCTTTGACTGGTACAAGGTAATACAGGCCATCACGCTCCTTCCCCAATCCAATCATCTTCTTCGTTGCCAAATCCTGTAAGATACAAAAGGTGGGAAAGAAAATGATCAAACAATTCAAACCCTGAGTAACTTTGCTAACAGACATCAAGTTTACTCGAAAGCCAGGAACACAAAGCACATCTTTTAGTTCTAAATTGGGAGTGATCTTGATTGACCTAAGACAAGAAATTGTTGCTTTTGACCCATTTGGCATAATGACGGAGGAATAAGGTGGGTTCCTTTTTTCATTTAAGTTGGAAAAGAAAGAAATGTGGTCTGTAGCACCACTATCAATAATCCAAGAATTTGGATCATTTGTGGAAAAAGAATAACATCGGCCATTAGGAATACCTGCTGCATTTGCAAAAACCAGATTTTTACCATCACCTCAGAGAATGGCTTTGATTTGGTTGATTTCACCAGCTGTAAATTTCAAATCATCAGGGACTTTGCTGGTGGTCGACTTTGCTTCTTCTTTGTTGATATTATTGGTCGCTGCACGCCTATTTTTGTTTGGAGGCTTTACGTCTTTCCTGTGGAATTTGTGTCCAAGAAGAAAGCCATGAAGATAGAAGCAATAATCAATTGTATGAGTGTTGCCATCGCAATAAGTGCAATGAAAATCTTTACCTCCAACGTTGTTCGTCTTGCGAGGCTTGTTCCCAACGGTCTTAGATACGTTCATGGCATGTGCAGTGCTGCTCTCACCACCTTCAACCACTTCTCTTTGTTTCTCTTCTTGTAAAAGCAGAGAGTATGCCTTACGAATGCTTGGTAATGGCTGCATCAAGAGGATATGCCCTTGAACCGCCGAATAAGAATCATTCAACCCATGAGAAACTGAATAACCTGTTCTTGCTGTTCCTTTTCATTGACTACTTTCATCGTCCCACATGTGCAGGTTGGAATTGTGTTGAAGGACCCTAGTTCGTCCCTAAGTCCTTTGAGTTTGGTATAATATACCGATATGGACTGTTGGCGTTGTCGGTGCTCGACGATCTCTCTTTTGATTTCAAATATGAGAGAAACATTTCCTTGCAAGAAACGTTCCTTCAAATCCTCCCATATCTCAGCAGGAGAATTCGTATATAGGACGCTGCTCATCAAATCGTTGCCATCAGAGCTGACAATCCATGAAAGAACCATGTCATTGCATCGTTTTCATAGGGAATATTTGGCGTCAGTTTCTGGTGGAGCTTCGATCGAACCATCCATGAAACCGAGCTTGTTCTTGGGGCTTAGATTGATTGTCATTGCATGGCTCCATGTGGAATAATTGTCACAATCCAATGCTTTGGAGACAAGGTGTAGACCCGGATGATCTGAGTGATGAATGTAGAATGGATCAGTGATGTCCATTGTTGTTGTGGGTTGTGACTTGTTTGGTTTTTGTTTAAGAGTTTCTTCGTCACTCGGTGTTGAACGACAAGATTGAGCGGAAGCATTTCAGGCACCAGGAGGGTGCTTTGATGCTAAAAAAAATGGCAGAACGTTGTATGTATGTGCAAAGAGATAATACTCCAATATTGATTAATTGAGTATGAAGATAGTACAACCCTAATATACAAACTAGCAACAGCCTTTACAAGGCAAGTTTGACAAATTACAACAGCAGACAAGATCCCATAATCAAGTCCTACAATCAACGTCCTATACTAGGAAAATAATCACAACATCAATCAACGGATACCTACATTTAATACAAGAATTTCAACAATATGTGTAGCTAGTATACAAAAATAGTTATTAGTGGATACTGTTGTGCCACTTTACATCCTGTCAGAGGTGGGTTCGAACCTCCCCTTGCTATTTTTAACTTCTTTATGTTTAAATGCATAAATTTTCAAAAAAAAAGTAACACAAAAGTTTCATTTTTTTACTTCTATATAATTAAATGCATGAATTTTCAAAAAATAACACAAAAGTTCGAACGGTGTACCTCTTAAATTTAAAGGAAAACACTAATATACACCGCACCACCAGTTGTTTCAATAAATTGTCCTATCACGATTTATAGAAAGTACAAACAGACAAAAAAAAAAATACAATCTCAGCTTTTATTTAGTGTTTTCGATTGATTTTGCATACGCATCCCGAAATCTCGGGACCGCTTCCATTCATTCTTATGACGTAATCTCGGGACTAGCCTTGCCTGCATTCCTTCTTATGATGGAAAAGGATCCTCACTAAATCTCTTTTCTAGAGATCCTCGTCGGATTTTTTTTTTGAAGATTTTAGAAATTTTATGATCGTGACCGTTCATCGTACATGATGCGATCAATTTTCGTTATGTACTATTCATATTTAATTTTAAATTTTAAATTTTGAAATGATTTCTGATCACACAATATACAATGAACAGTCACGATCACAGGATTTCTAAGATCCCTAAAAAAATGATCTGACGAGGATTCTTTTCCTCTTATGACGTTGTCCATGTGTACTATCACATGACACATTATCCACATGACTCCGAAGTCAAACCAACAACCAACAAAGACAATGACTTTTTGAGACACGTAGACAAAGATCGATGTTGTATTTTATGTATTCAATAATAAAGCTTGTTTATTTTGCTCCACATAACATTCCATTATCGAATCAAAACTTCAAGTTGCACTCCACCTGAAGATTAATATTACAATTATGCCTTGGAAAAAAAAAACATTAATACAATTAGGCCCCTATGTCATATCTTATGTGCTTGAGCAGCACCAAAGTTTGAGCTGGGCAAACGGTTCCTAGGCCTGCAAGTAGGGGTGGGTACGGGGCAGGTTCATATTATTTTATATACAAAACAAGGCGGGTCCAAGTAAACAGAGGGGCGAGTCAAATCCAATTTTCTGAAGAAACGGGCCCCAACCCGAACCGTATCCAATAAACCTGTCGATCTCAAATCACACACACACACATACTCAAATCTCACACACACCACATCATTTTCTCCCAGACTCAAACTGAAACTCTTCTCCTTAATCCTTCCTCTCTCCCAGAGTCCTCCCTCTAAATCTCTCTCTCCCAAAGTCCTTCCACTCGATTCTTAGTCTCTCTCAGTTGAACTCAAAGGGACGGAAGCTGAGCTTTGTCTGACTCATATTTGCATAGAAGCTGAGCTCTGCTGAAGGTTTTTAATCAGTTCATCTTCCCAACCTTCCTTAATCAGCCATTTCAATTCCCAACTCGAAAGCCTTATCGACTCATTCTCCTTCTCTCCCAAGTCTGAAGTCCAATATGTTGACAATATCGTAGATCCGCCGCCTCCCAACACCTGCAAGTCTAGAAACGATTAGATCCAACAAACCAAATACAAGTAAGTGTGAAGGAGTCGGAGATTGGGAAAAGGTGGAGACTTGTCACCAAATCATGAAGTGACGGCGTTGAGGCCGATAGAAGTTGCAAATAGAGAGATGACTGAAGTCGCTAATAGGAAGATGATTGAAGTTGAGGACATCGACAGTGGCAAAGGCCCAGGTGATGCTGTTGTCGAGAAATGGTGATTGTTGCTTTAGTTTTTTATTTGGAAGTGGGGAAGAGTAAAGAGAGATACAGAGAGAATGAAGATGATGCGAAGAGGAGAAAGAAAAAAAGACACTGGTAGTATGCCCAAAACTTAAAAAAAAAGAAAAAAGAAAAAATAATAATAATAATAATAATAATAATAATAATAATAATAATAAT
>JADOBS010302165.1:0-13441 GCA_015708375.1 Cydonia oblonga
AGGCCCTCTCCTTGGGTGATTAGCCTTTGCTTAAGCAAAGAGGAATCAACAAAGGTATAAGATTTCTCAACTCACTTTATTCTTGAGTTGAGTCTTGGTTCATCCAACTACTAGGCTTTGAATTTCATGGGTAAAGTTTTATTTTTGAGTGCATACAAGCATGATTCCGCCTTTAATTGTTAATTGCATGTTGTAGATGTTGCTCAAACGAACTAGTTTTCTCATATATTTCCTTCACATTAGTGAATCTCCCAATCCAGGTTCTCGGTGATTGTTTGAGTCCATAAAAAACCTTCCGCAGTCTACATACTTTGCCTACTCCATTCTGCATTTCATACCCAGGTGGGAGCTCCATGTATACTTCTTCTTCCAAGTCTCCATGTAGAAACACATTTTTTATATCAAATTATTTCAACGGCCAATCAAAGTTAGCAGCTAAAGACAAAAGAACTCATATTATGTTCATCTTTGCAATGGGGGCAAATGTTTCCTGATAATCTACTTCGAAAGTCTGTGTCTACCCCTTAGCAACCAACCTTGCCTTGTATCTGTTAATGGTTCCATCTGCTTTGTGTTAAGTTCCATTTTTATGTAAGGCTTCCATTTCAACCTCCATTGTTCTGTCCATCTAGGATCCTACAGAGCTTCTTCCACTTTTGTTGGAATTTTAATTCCATCCATTGTATTCACCAAGGCTTGGTACTTGGAAGATAGTCGATGTGTAAAGAAATACTTTGCAATAGCGTATCGAACTTTTCCATGTGGAGAATACCTGTTAGGAGGTTTCCCACGATTTTGTCTAGGGGGCAATATGTAAGTACTTTCAATGTTAGTCAAAGTATGAGCTTCATTAGATTGAGATAAACTTACCTCATTGATATCCTCAAGCACATGGACGGGTACCATTAGAGAAGGGTTATTTTTTGAATTGTTTAGGCTGTCAGAACTTTGTACTCGTGACTCACTGCTGGATTGCCCACTGGGATGTAATGACTCACTGTTGGACTGCCCACTAGGCTGCGATGTCTTCTTCTATGCGCTAGGTTGAGAAACGTCCTTAGGCCTACATGTCGGTTCTCTTTCTTGGTTTAGCACGCCCATATCAATTATGCCGTTGGGCTCACAATCACGCAAACTCATATTGGTCTCCCCTATTCTGCCAAACTCACCCATTCTGCCCAGATTGGGCTCAAGCATGCCCACTGCTCCTGGATCACTAAAACACACAGCTGGCTGCCCAGTTGGAAGATCAATCCAACTATAATCTTTATGTGTCATTTCCCCTGAAGATTAGAGCATGTGTTTTCAGTGAGGAAAAACATCTCGTGCTCAGAAAAAAGTGACATCCATGTTGACGTACATATGATTGGTTTGTGGGTGATAGCACCAATACCCTTTTTGCAGACCATTAAACCCCAAAAAAATACATTGAACTGCATATGGATCCAACTTACTGCGCTGATTTTTGTGAAGGTGCACATAGGCCACACAACCAAGGATACGAGGAGACAAATGAAGGGAAGATGGCAAAGTCAATTGATCAGCAAATACTTCCATGGGAGTGCAAAAATTATGCACACAGGAGGGCATTCGATTCATTAGATAAAAGAGTATCTGATGGTGTCCGCCCAATATGAGTGAGGTGTGTGCGCGCCAATGAGTAGTGCTCGAGTGGTTTCCAAAATATGTCTATTTTTGCTTTCCGCAACACCATTTTGTTGTGGGGTTTGTGAGCAAGTAGTCTTATGTAGAATGCCATGCTTCTAGAAAAATTGAGAAAGTTCAATATTGATATATTCTCCGCCATTATCTAACCTGAGAACTTTAAGGGAGAGAGAATATTGATTTTTAACCATGCAGTAAAACTGTTGAAAAATCTTGTCGTGTCCATGTAGCTTTACACCGAAGTTCATAGTATTATGACTCGTTAGAACCGTCATAGAACATCTGGATTACACTTTCCCAGATATCTTTGGCCGTGGGCAAGTCTATAAAGAGGCCAAGTAAGTGTGGTTCCATGGTTTTTAGCAACCACCCTCTCACAATGGCATCTTCAATAGACCACTTCATATATCCTGGATCATCTTCATCGACTGCTGGGGTTTTTCCTGTTACATAACCTTGCTTGCCGAGACCTGAAGCGTGAACCTCCATCATCTTCCACCAAACCTTGAAGTTTGAGTCGTTCAACCAATACCCGAATGGAATGGCATTAACGTTGGATGATTCGCCTTGGACCGACATGTTTTGCATGGGAATCATATCGCCAGGTTTGACTTCTGCCATTGCACAATCAGATGTGCAGATTGTCTAGGTGTTGTTGTAGCTTTGTTGATTCCAAAAAACTACGGGGCTTTGGTTTCTAGGTTTTGATGAACACTAGAATTTTGACGGCTAGGGTTTTTGCTTGAGATGAGACAGGTCGAAATCTGCTCTGATACCAAGATAGAATTGTAGGTTTTGATGAATAATATTCTGATTGATTTATTTTTCTCACATAGAGAAATATATAAACTTATACAATCTCCTACAAATTAGGAAACAAGTATCCCAAATCTACATGGATACCAATTACATAATTCTATATCCAAAATAACTCTACATTCCTTATTCCCCAAGAGTGACTCATGCAATAGTCTTAGGTTTGATTATTGCCAAAAGCGAATTTGAACTATATTATTGCTAGTTCATTGTGAGGCTTAGCCCACTCCTCATCCCTTTATTGTAGATAATATCGATTGTTCAAAAAAAAAATATATACGGGCAAATAATCTCGTATATAATACTATCAAAATGTTGATTACTATCTATCATATTATTTAAAATTTGTACTTCTAATTAACAATTTGTGGAACTTTCCACCTTTGGCTACGACGTATATTCTCCTCTACTCACTCACTTCACTTGCATATTCATGAAGAAGAAAAATTGTGATATACAGAGTTACGCGAAAAAGCCACCTGAGAGTGGAAGACTCGAGAAAACGGCATCAATGGAGTTGTCATAGTCATTCATCAAAACCACCTTTTGCCACCCTTGGCTACTTTGAGCTTCATCACAAGCTCTTCACGCTGAGCTTCTACCTCCGCGTATCTCAGGCTCATGTGCAAGTAGCGCTCGCGAATGTCTTTCAGTTCCGTCTCTAGAGATGACCTTGAGCGTTCGTGTCTTTCTTCAGCTTTTGAATTTCGACGAGCATCTGCATGATTGTGTTGAGCCTCAGACAAGTACCTGCGGGGGTGATAGTATATATCTGTTAATTGACTTGTACATAATAGATTTACCATAAGAAGACAAATGATACTTAATGTGTTTTGAAGGCCTAATGTGTTTCTTCTTACACTCACCTATCAAGTTGAACTTTGTAAGTGTTATTTGCTTCCAATGCCTTAACAAGTTCATCTTCAAGCAACTTAATCTTTAAACCAAGTTCTTCAACGTCATTTGGACTTTCATCATGAAATTCAACTCCGTTATCATCCTGTAATGGCAAAGAGTAAAAGGATGAAAACAAAGTGGACGATTTGTAAAGTTACTTGAAGCAAAGTGTATGTCTTGTTGTACTAAGACAACATAAAGAAAATGAGAACATATTTTGGCATTGCAAGATCAGCTGTAGAAGCAAGATATAAAATGTCTAACCTCTCTTTGATGCTGGTTTCTATACAGATAATTCTGATCTGTTGCATTTCCTTGCATCTGACCATTCTTCAAAATTGGCTTCCTTCTAAAATCACGATGTTGAATGCTGTTCCTCACCATTTCATTCTGTTTAGAGAAAAATCAAAGAGTGTCAGAAAGTAGAACCTTTACAGTCTTGACACCAACTGTTAATAAGCATATAAAGAAAAAATGATACTTACTTTTGGGACCTTCATATCTTCACCAACAGGAATAACTCTGGTGCCGCCTTTCGATGAGCTGGAAATTGGACTGCTACAATCCCTGTGTTTCTGTTTTTCTTCCCTTGTCACCTTCAATTCTTGTTCAAGGGCTTGAGACTTTCTTAGGAACTCACTTCTCTCGTCCTCAAGTAGCTGTATTTCCAGCTGATACTGCTCGTTGGCTCTCCTGATCTGGTTGAGCTCATTATTCAGTTCGGCATACTGTGCATACAAAGCCTCTTTTGCAGTTAGATCACCTTCCATCTGCAGAAATTTTTCCTCCAAGAGAACTTTATTACGTTGGCAATCCTCCAAGTCAAATAAGGCCTTCTCCAATGTTGAGATCTTCTCATGGAATGAACTCTTCTCTGCCTTCAGATCTTCACACTCCTCAGATATTGAATCCAATAATGCTTCCAATTTTTCTTTCTCGAACTTGGTTGCATCCAGCTCATTCTTGAAAGCCAAAACTTCCTCCTGACAACGAGTTAGTTTCTCAAATTGAACCTTCATATTGGTGGATTCTTCCACCACCTGTTGATGTTCATAATCAGAAACTGTAAGCTTTAGTTCAAGATCATTCACATCGGTCTTCAGTTTTGCTTCACTTGATTTGTAATTCTCCAACAACTTCAATAGCTTTTCATGGTCAGCTGACTCCTGATTTTGTTTATCAGCAAGCTCGGCGAATAGGCCTTGTAACTTCACTTCAGATTCTGTTCTCATACTATTCAATTCATCCTCCGTCTGTATAGCTTTAGATTGAAACTCTTGGAGAGCAGATTGAAGCATTTCCTTCTCAGTTCGTAGTCTGGATGCTTCATCTGAAGCTAGTCCTTCTCTTTCTTCATGAGTAGTAGCAAATTGCTTGGTAAGTCGTTCTACCTCTTCCTGAAGGCTCTCAACTTCAATTGTCTTCTCCAAATACATCTTGTTGAACAAACTTTCTTCCAATGTAAGTTTCTCCTTATATTTCATGTTTTCATCAAGCAGTGCATCTAATTCTGAATTCAGGCTCTCCTCTTTTGAGGTGACATTTTCCAGCATTAAAGAAATATCCTTTTCCAGCACTTCAACTCTTTTGGAGCAATTTGTAAAGCTCTCCTGCGATTGATTCAACTTTGCCTCCAAGAGGGAACAGAGCTGATGCAACTCCAGCTTTTGCTTCCTCAACTCGTCATTTGAATTCTGAACAGAATTGCACTCCTCCATGAGGGTCTCAGCAGTAGCTTGTAGCTTCGGGTTTTCCCTTTTCAGAAATTCACATTCTTCTCGAGCTTCTAACCACTGCCTCTCTAAGTCCTTTAATTTCTGTTTCAGTTCAACTTTATCAGATTCCATCTCAATTCTTAATCTACTAATCTCATCTTGGAGACTCAGAGAATAAGATTGGGAATTCTCTAATTCTAACTGATTCGCCTCTTTTTCATCTGTCCAGCATCTTTGTTGAGCTTCAAGTGCAGAAATACGTGCTGACAACTGTATGTTTTCTTGTTCAAGCTCTGATAGATGAAGGTCCAGTTCACATTTATCAGCTTCTAGCTCCGAAGATTTCCTTTCAAGTACCTTATGTGTGGAAACATGGGAATTCACACTTCTACTAAGCACCATTAATTCATTCCGCAAATCATTCAAACACTTAGAGCTGATATCGCTTTCCCTTAATACAACTTCCATGTGTTCCTCTAACTCGATTTTTTCCTTCTGAAGGTTGGAAACCTCAGCTTGTAATTCATTTTGGACCCCTCTTAGAAGACCGATTTCTTCTTCTTTGGTTAGCAAGTTCACCTCAAGCTTTTCTATCTCGAACGTCTTCTCTGTCAATTCTTTACCCAGCTCTTTTACTTTACTTTCTAGTTCCATTTTCAAGCTGTCAAGTACTAGAACTGAAGTCTCATTATTATTTGTAATCTCCCCAAGCACTTTCTTGTTAAGCTTCTCCTCTGCATTCTGTAATTGGGGTTTATTTTCAGTCACTTTGGACTCAAAGCTGGTAAAAGAATCAACTAAAAGCTCACTGGCTGGAAGTTGAACAGGTGCGTATCCCCCTGACAATTTTTTCTTTGCTGTCCTAAGCTTGAATAAGAGCTCTAAGTTTTCTTCTGTCAGCTCATTGCAATCTCTTTCTAGCTCGTTCACCTTTTCTTTCAAGTCCTCAATTTCACTGATCAGATCTGCTTCACTTCCACTTATGGTGATGGAATCCATTTTTGCAGAATGCCTTTCTTTGAGAGATTCGGACACCTTTGCTTTCAGTTTAACAATTTCTTGTTCCTTCAAAAGCAATTTACTTTCGTATTCTGTCTCAATATCCAAAAGGGAGTGTTCTTTCAGACTCGATCCATTCTCTATCTCATGATTTTTCTCTTCCACAGTTTGTTCCAGCTGTTGCACCACAACTTGCAACTTGTTCTCTGATTCCTGCAATTGTTGCAGCTGAAGCTTTAAATTTCTGTTTTCCTCTGTAGTTAAATTGATCAAGTTTTCCATATCACCAAATGTCAACTGTAGTTCTGAAAGATTCTCCAATTCCACTTTTTGTTTTTCAATCGTCTCTTCCAGCTCCTGGAGAACTGAAACCAGCTCAATATTTGATTCTTGACTTCTCTGCAACTGCAGGGACAAATTGGCTGCGGATTCTTTTTGAAAGTTCACTTCATCTTGGAATGCCTTCTCAATCTCGGGCGTTCCTCCATCCTGAGAAGTTAAATCCTCACTGGCTGTTTGTTTTACCATTGCATTCTCAAGCAACAAATGCAAGTGTTCAACTTCTTTCTTCAAGCCATCGCGTTCAGCATATGCTGCTGAAAGCTCCACATTCATATTTGCCTGCTTTTTGGACTGATTAGAGAACTCTGCCCTCAGTATATCCAAATCAAGCATTAGCTTCCTGGCGTTCCTCTCCCACATCTTAGCTTCCGCATGTAACTCTTCAATCGTAACTTCTGCTGCATCCAGAAGGTTTTTAGAAGAATCGGTGGTGCTTAAAGAAGATTCTGTAAAATCTTTCCGGGAATTCTGAGACTGAATTCCTGAACCATTAATCCTGGAATTAAATGATGAATTGCTTGACGGAGAACGAATATCAGCAGGAAAATTTCCATGAGTTGTACTAATTAGGGAGGTGGTTGAATCTTGTCTTCCTATCAGGTGGTTGCCTTCAACACTAAGGTTGCTTCTCGCTGACATATTATCCCTTCTTATAGAGCCCTCTGCCAAGTCATAGCTGCAATGTGAACCTGATGCGGAGAAACTACCATCCTACAAGAAGTGAGGAAGGTTTATTAATTTCCATGGTAAGGATAGACCAGAGCCTGTTAATAAGCATTTTAATCCATCAGTTGGTTCTGCAGCACGCAAAACATAAAGCTAATATGGTCTAGATATTGGTCACTTCAGTACTAAAAAACTGAATGAAATTTCGATGAAATCGTCATTAGCTAAATCGATGTGTCAAAAAAAAAAAAAACATTCTTAAGTTTACGATCATGCTTTGGATTGAATGAAGCAAACCCAATAAAGCCTCCAAATGAAGCAGGTAATGCTGTGTCGTAATATCATTATGAAAAGACATGATCGATCAGTAAATGAGAAAGAAAAATTAAGTGTAAACATACTCGACTCCCAGGCTCTCCGGGATTTGAGATCAAGCCAAAATCTTTTCTGGAGGAAGATCCAGCATTCCATACAACAGAGCTATTAGATCCATCTGACTTGCTGTCCACATCATGACCATTTTCAATTACTTCTTCTGAATGATAGCTCTTCTCTTTTGACTCTTCATCACTGAAAAAAGTGCAGAAAATCTTCACTATCAAGTAGAAAACTAAATATCTAAAGATTAATGCAAGCAATTGCGTAATACTAACCTGAGCTTTTTTCTTGGTGTCAGGCAGTTAATTTTTACCTGCAAACAAGAAAGACAAGCAAACACTGCTGACAAGGCAACTCTGAGGTGAATTTCTAGTGCAATGAGCGGGAAGAAAGAGATGTTGGAAAGAAAATAAGTACTCAAATGCATATATTCATGGAATCATGTTCTTATGTAAATAACTTCGATATGCACACACATCCATCCTTCTAGATGTACAATAACAGGCCATCCAGCCAGTATCCTCCCTCATATTTGCTAAATATGGTACAAAAGGAACTTTTCATACCAAACAATGAAAGTATCAAGCACACACATTCAGAAAAAGAGAAAAACCGACCATGTTTTAAGGCGACAAGCATCACTTTTAATATTTTTAAGACGCGAGAAAAACATATTCAAGTATTTTCAACATAAGTAGATGGCAGAGACTGCTACGATTTGAGCGAACTAGGCATACTAGGTACATTAGAAAAATAAGAAATGCATAGAAAAGGCACCTGTAAAATTGTCCCAAAACTGCACTTTTTCAATGGAAGAGAAACTGGAGCAGAAGAGGTTGAACTTATGTAATCTGACATATTGACTGAAACCTCTCCAAGGATGCCGGATCTTGCCGAACCCTAGGATTATAAAATCCATTTAGAAATCAGCAATAAACATCAGAAAAACAAAAACTCTTATTCTGGAAACGAGTCACTGCAAGTACATAAACCAGATTCCTTATCGAGTCGCAGAAACTAAGAAAATTGTCGAAAATAACATTTTCTGGTGTATATAATCAGCGAAATAACAGTACCATGGAAATGACAAGCTTGATGAAATAATCTTCCATCTCCTTCGAAGACTCATCTTGGGAAATCCATATAGATTCGCAAAGAGTCTCAGTCCACTGACAGTTTCCGTTGCGCACCACTGCTTTGCTTGATTTAGCAATTGGTTTCCCAGTTTCTACGGACACAATTGATACAAACAGCTTGTCCCACCCTCTGGGAACCTGCAATCCCAAATATCATGAGCAAGCAAGCAAAAAAATTATATCTACTTGTTGATAGAAATACATCAACAACTCCATCTACTCAAAGAACAGACCCATTCAACACAACACAATGATATAATTCTAGACATCTGACGTGTTACGTTGAGCATATTAGATAAAGATAAACACATGATTCCACCGGATCAATAGTCCTGATTCATAGTCTGGCAACATAATTATCCCGTAATTGCATAATATAGTGTCCATAATACAAATATAGAAATCGAACAAGATAATTTACTGTTAATCGAACGATTCAACAGTTGTGCAAGTTTGTTCTGATCATTTTGCACTTTCCAATTATAGACCTTCACATAAATTTCCGTGCATTCTTCATAAAGCTCTACAATTCAAACACACATGCTACATTTTACACTAAATTACCAATAAATTTAATCACAATACAAACAATTAATTAGAAGGAATTAAATTAATACCTGGAGGGCCTTAAAGTGGGAGAACTTGAAATCCACCCTCTCCCCTGATTTAGCAGGCCTGTTCTTGTGTAGCCTGAACATTTCTCTCTCGATTCTCTCTCTCTCTCTCTCTCTCTCTAGATTCTCTCTCCCACTCCTTCTTGTTGGTGTTGCTGATAACTAATTGCTTTCTCTCTCTCTTAATCCATTTTCTCTCTCACAACCACCATTACCGGCTAGAGAGAGAAAGCAAAGAATGTCTGATTGATCATTTTCGCTGAAGCGAGGGAACCAAAGTAGAGAGAGAGAGAGAGAGAGAGAGAGAAAATGCGTTAGCTAGCTGGTCATTGTTGCGAAAGTAGCAATTTGTTTTCCTTCCAACTTTTTGGCGTTTCTTCCATTTCTTATGGAGAGGGAGAGAGAGTAGAATCGAATTTATGCGGCCTGAAACTGAGAATCCGGAAACAGTTTTCTCGCGTTAATTGCATCTCCTACTTCAGTACTGTACAGACAACGACCCCCTCAGCCTCAGGTGCACGCGCTCAATTCCTCTACTCGCGCTCTCTCAGGCTTTCATTGGCTGGAGAAGAATTATACTTTGGTTTTTGCAACGGCAAATGGGAACAAAAGTACGAGTAATGGGGACTGAGAATTTGATATTTAATTTAACGGAGGATTTAGAGCTTCCAAGCCTGCCATGCTAATAGAAAATTAAGATTGATAAAGTTTACAATTTTTTTTATAGGAATACTAATTAGTTACGTGATGTGATTTGATGTGTTAGTATTATTTTATGTGTTATAACAAAAGCAAATAGGATGAGTATATTAATAAATAATAATAATAAAATTGTTAAAACTCGAGTGAGATAGCTTGTTCCGTGACTGTATTTTGTGTAGACCAAAATATAACCGTAAGTATAGCTGTTTTCTATTTCTAGCCTCTTCCATCTGGACGCCATCGACCATCTTTCCCACATTTTGTTGTGCTCTTTTCGGTGGGCCCGATTAAGTGAACAATGCGTTCACTTGTGTATATGAGAGCACAAAACCCCAGCGATTCGTATTGGGAAATCTGCTCATGGGTGGGCCCGACTATGACCGTCTCCAAACCCGGGGTGGGAAAATAAATTTCAAAATTTGGGTCCATTTCTTCTACAAAGAGAGTATTTTGAGGGAGGGAAAAACAATTCTTTTGGATTGGCGTGGGTATTTGGGTATTCACCTTCGGCGGGTAGGATTTTGGGTGAAATGGGGCCCATAGCGGTAGCAAAACTATGTGAAATGGGCGGCAACAGGGCCCGCGTGTCATTTTCACTGCGCACGATTATCAATTAAATGCCCAAAATAATATTATTAATTAATACAAATCAGATTCAACACCAAAATTTTATAAATACCTATCCATTTGTGTGTAGATCCTAAAATATTCCTAACTTTTTTTTTTTGGAATTTGAATATTTTTTTTACATTAAAACGTTCGTAAAGAGAAAGATGGTTGTTACAAAAACTAATTTCAAAATTACCGTTCTACCTGAACCACCAACCTCACTTTTTTGAGAGATCAAACATGAGTTTCGTTGAAGTTATGGAAAGTTATTTTACTCTTATTGATGTTGTCCTATCTTTTCGATTGCGTCCTTAAAGAGGATGTTGACCCCATACCTGTTGTCCACCAAGACACGACTGACCATCGCATTGGAGATCTGAACCTTCATGACCGAGGCATCGTCGCGGGAGGAGTGGACATCATCCAAATCCCTATCCTAGGCTTTTTACATGCTGCCTTTCTTTCGTTTCTGGTCTTACATAAGTATTCTTGTTCTACATAGATGCAGTTGACATTGAGCATTGGGCTCCCACTGAACCTTACTTTCAAAGGGTCTTTGAGTTTTCCTAGGCTCGTGATGTTTTGGGAGTGGGGCGGCAGCGCTTAGCTCATTAGTTCAAATCAGCAGTTTTTGTTGGGGTCTAAGCAGGCATCTCATCATGTGTTCTAAAAACTAGAGACGATGTCCTCAAGTGCCTTCACCCACCTTTCGAGGTCGGCAAGCTATAGGGTTTGAACCCAAACTATCATGCAATGGCTCAACATCTTTTCACCACTATAGTGAAAGGTCACTTGCAACTAATCAATTATATTGACTCACACCTAAATTCTAGGCCATAAAAGGAAAGTTAATAGAATTATATGATATAACTTAATTAGCTTAATTCAAATAAAGCCCAATTACTTTGCAGACACCATAGAACTAAATGACAGTTCGGTCTTGCATATGTAGAAAATCATCTATATGTATTTAAACCACCTAAGAATGCATGAAAGTCTCTTAAGTCTCATTTACCGTCCTAAACTTGAGATGGTGACTTAGTTATCGTAGAACTACGATTACGGGTTGGAGTTTGATCTTTAGCAACTTGAGTAGAACCAATTCTAACATCTAAGACTCAACTTAGACAAAGGTTTAGGCTAGGAAAATGCCAATTACCATAGATATGCACTAACATTTCTTCAAAGCTTCTTGTCTTATGATCCCTAAGATTTAAAATGTTACTAGCTCTGCTACCTCGTAGTACGATTCAAGTCGACGATAATTCCAATTGACCACTCACCTCTTTGAGGCACAACGTTTCCTACTTGATTCAGCCCGATATCAAAGCTGTCACTTTCTTTCAACAGTATCCTGCTTTAAATGATTTGAATCTTTGTTACTTTCTTCTTTTTGTTTTACATTTCAAGTGGTTTTATTTCCAGTTCACTTAGTTATGTAGTAGCCCACACATTTCTTTTCAAGAACTGTAGTTGTATTTTCAGTTATGAAGTCATTAAAACCCCCTAAGGCCTGTTTTTTGATAATTATTTATACATTCATTATCACCTAGAGCCTCAAGGCCCAATGCTCATTTTTTTTATATTAACTATCCACCCCAAATCCCAAACTCAAGATTTAAGCCCAATTTTGCTATCATAGTTCATCTTTCCAATTAGTTGGTAACATCATCTCTAAAGGTAAAGGATATATCAAATATAGTATGTCAAAATTTTATTCGATGGATGATGTGGCAAATTGAATACAAGTGCTAAATCTTCTTCTTTTCCAATGGATGTGTCAAATATTTGTTTTATTATTTTATTGGGCCTAGAGTTACATTAAGTATTAAAAAAAAATAATCAAAATTAGTTTTAGTTTGTATTCTATTGGTTGCTAATGGGATCCATGCATTAAAAAATTAAATTAAATATATTTGACTCTTTCTTTGTTTGCTGTCAAAAAAGACAGCTAGAAAGTAAGGAGTCAAATGACTCACATGCCACATCATATATGACATATCCATTGGAGAACACTTGAATGTCTTTTAATCATATTTGGCATATATGACATCTCCTTTGGAGATGGTCTAAGAGATACAGAGTGTTATAAAGGGAGATGACCTAAGGGATACAGAGTGTTATAAAATGTGAGAAACTTTTGATGGTGACCAATGTGGGACAGTGAGTTAGACTGTGATTTCTACTCAAAAACTCCAGTAAAACATTATCTGTTGGACGCCTCCAACAGTGCCATGCCTATTTTCATACTTTCTTTCAAGCCTCTCCTTGGCACTGAGATGGGAATAAACACTTGGGGAAAATCACGTGTGGACATAATTTGAACTCTGATTTTTGGCACCAACATGTTTAGATGTTAGGTTTAATATTCACAACTATTAAATCTTCTACCTTCGACCTCAGCTATTCATTTATCGACAAAATGGTCAAATCTCCTACACAAACAATTGAAAGCAAATAAGATGCATGAATGCATAGTTACACAGTTTGTTCACACAAGATACAAAAGATAGTCTAGTATGCACGAATCACCCTCAATAACACAATAACTGCTTCACTTTGATTTTGGACCCAAGAAAATTCCGAAAATCAGGATGATTACTATAAATTGATAATGAGACAATCCAAACAATAAAGGGAAACTGATTTTCGGGATTAATATAGAAAGGAAGCAAAAGTGAGTTTTTACATCTATCTCATTTTTACAGAATCCCAGAGTTTCATATTGCATTTGAGAGCAAAAGTGAGTGCCTGCCTTGTTGAGATTTGTAATTAGGAAAGAATAATGATGAGGAGATATATTTTCATACCATATAAAAATTATGAAACTCGATTTGGTGCCCGGTAGTGTCATCTATTTACTTCTTTGAAGTGCGACAGTCATACTAAAAAACTCTATAAA
>JADOBS010302166.1:0-13443 GCA_015708375.1 Cydonia oblonga
AAAGAGGAGCTGCGGCACCCTTTCTCTGTCGCTCTGCTACTCTCTGTTTTCTGCTCTCTCTATCTCTCAAAGCAGCAATTGCTGCTAAATAATAACCTTAACAGCCACCCCGTGGCTTTTCACATGAGCCAAGACAAAAAAACTTTACATGGGCTATTAAAATACAAAACCAATTTTTCAACAAACATCATGATGTTCTCCACCACCTTTTGTCTTTTCAACAAACATCATCATGCTTCCACTATTGTTCTTTTGGTTTGTTTACTAGCCGAAAGTTGATTTAGCCATATTTGGCCACTACTCAACAGTCTCTGGTCCCACAAAGTGTGCACCAACATTTATCTTGTCTCCGCCCTTCACATTAAGCTTATTGTTTGACAAGTTTCCCAGCCAAAGATAATTTTCATGGGAAGTTATTACAGTGGCCTGCATTGGAGAGATTTGAAATACAGTGTTCTGGGTATAATCTGCAACACGAATGTGAAGAGAGCCACCAGATTGGGAGTCGTCTGAAGAATAAATGATGCACAAAGTCAATGCTTTTAAATCACCGCCAAAACTTTGCGGCACAACTATTTCACCCTGAGGGTCGACAAGCGTAAACCATGATGGAATGTCATTTCTAGGAAGAAAAAGGCCACCATTTCCTCTAGCATTCCATCCCTATACCATGGAAAAATATAGGTACAGAAAAAGGATTACAAGCATGCATGTGAGAGAGAGAGAGAGAGAGGACCTTTGGGATTGCTTCTTCGAAAGAAGCAGTGAGATTGGTGCAACCTTCCATATGAATACTTGTCATGGAGCTTAATGCCTTATCCAAGCCTAGAATTTCAGAGAGTTTGGGGGAGTGATTCAGATGCAATTCTCTCATCCTTGACATTTCTGAAAATTCGGGCATTTTCTCCAATGCAATGCACTCATCCGCTTCCAGGATTTCCAAATTTGTTGGTAAATTGGAATTGCCTGAAGGTTTTTGCAATCTTTGAGTATCAATCTCTCAAGATTTGGGGTTTTTGAAAAGTCCGGTGATCGTGTTAGGTAATGGGAATGACTTAAATTAAGAAACTTCAACTTCTCAAGCAACTGTCAGATAAAGGGAAAAAAATTCAAATTCAAATAGAAGACAGAAAGCATGATGTTTACAAAACCTAGAGGAATGAATTAAAATTTGGTTAAGTCATAAATTACCAGATCGGAATCCTCCCAAACTCGTGTGAGTCTGCTATAGCTGAGGTCAATAGCAACTATGTTTGGTGATCAAAATCTTCTGGTATGACCTCCAGGGGGAATCCATGCCAACACAACCATCTTAACTCATTGGACAGATTGTCGTAACTTCCAGTGAGCCTGACATAATTGAGTTTGAGCAATCTCAGACTATGCATGTTTCTAAATGCTTCTGTACTGAAGCTAGTCTCGTCAGACTCTTGCAAATCTAAAGTGAGTCCTTGAACTGCTTCAGTTCCCTAGTCTCGTCAGCAATGAATGAAGAAGAGCTAATGTTGGTCTTCTTCATTCATTGCTGGTAGATGACATATCGTATTCGCTTTTAGTATCTCTAGCAAATGTTGGTCTCTTGTGGTCATAATAATTCTACTGCCTGGGCCAAATGAGTAAAACTTTATAGCTAATGCTTCTAACTGTTTCACGTTGTCTACACCATCAACTATGACAACTACCCTTAGGTTGTGAAGTCTTTTTTTTATATCCTCGGTCCCTTCATCAACTCTACTAACCTTTATGTTTCTCAATCTGAAGTGTGTTTTGCAAATCAACCAGTTTCTCTTCTCTCACACTAGCAAGAAAACTTTTACCTTCAAACAGATCCTTATATTTGTAGAAAATGACTTTGGCAACCGTCGTTTTACCCAGTCCGCCCATACCCCAAATTCCAATTATGCGGACATTATCTGATCATCCATCAGCCATATATTTATCAATTTCTTGCACCATAGAATCTATTCCAACTGGGTATGTGGTTGCAGCTAAGTATGTGTTCGCAAGTTCGATGGACCGCAGGTTTAATCATTCTTTGATTCCTTTCTTTAAATAGTGACTCCTTTACTCTAATACTGTACTTATGGCGCAATCAGTGTTGCGATATCTGTCTGAAATAGTTAGATTCCTATCAGTGTCTTGATGTTTCAGTTTTTCAGCGATGTCCTCAACAATTTGTTGGACAAATTCTCCTTCATACCTGGTAGTAAAAATTCAAAAAATTGAACAGACCATGTTAGTCTTTTCTTTAGTTGTGGTTTGTAAAACAAAATTGTAGACGAAAAAACCCCAAAAATATCTAAAAGAGACAAAGCACCGAGAGATAAAAGTCTCTATATGTGCTGCTTGAAAGCAGAAAGAATAGATACGGAAATGGAATCAAGTTAGGACTCTAGTCTGAATTTCATGAGGACCATGTGAGTGTTAGAAGAGAACACCACGAGGAGAGTGCAAAAGATCAAACCATTACAAAGAAGTGGAGGAAAGCCCTCTCTTGGAAAGAGTGATCAGAACTTGTAATCGAAAGAGTTCCAAGTCGCAAAGATGAAAACGCAGGGAGGGACTACTTGAATCAAAGATGATCAAGTAAGATCTCCATGAGAGCAAGTCCTGTCACAAGGATTTTGAAGCAAGGTCCAACACGGGACTACTTGAGGAAAAGATGATGAGGAAGAAATACAAGCAGAGATCAAGCTTGCACATCGATAGGGAGGTCTCTCATATATGCCACAACAGTTATTTGTTCAAGTAAGGAATGTAAATGAAATGTTCGTTTGCTAAACACCTTTGAATATTGTTCTGTTTCTTGTATTCCTATCTTGTCCTACCATTTGTCATTCGAAAATATCGAAAAGTGTGTGAGAGACAAAGGCCTAATCTCCAAAAGCCTAATCATGCATTCTTCACACTACACAACGATGGCGAGATAAAACCTCAACCGATCTAAAACTCAACACATCATGACCAAATTCATTTTTTGCTTTTTGGGAGTGAAAAGATTTGAACATACACTAGCGCAGGTGCACTACGTTAATCGATGTGATTTAGCTCAATCCGAACACACTGGTAGTAAAGATCAAGCGTTCATATATTCTGAAATCGGAGTTTTTAAGCTTTGCATTTAAATGCATAAAATCAAAGATTATAAGCGCTTACTTGAAATCAGTTTACAGTTTATTGACATTTGGTAAACAGAGGTTGGCAATTGAATTTTATAATTAAGGAATTAAAAAGGAAAAGGAAGTAAGTAATTAAGGAAGTAGTTACATTAAAGGCCTCGCCGGCCAACTCTGCAGCTGCATTAAGAGTATTTCTCCAGATCTGCACCCTTTCTTCAGGGAAACGCTCTTGATGTCTCCGAAATGCTTCCTCAAAATAACCTGTCTGATGCCTGACATCGGTAGGATCGATATCATAGAAAATTGGCAAAACCATTAGCCCCATTGTTCTTCTGCAGGCCAAGATCTCCACCAGCTCACCAAGACACCATCTCGACTCGGCATACCCCCTTGAGAAGATGATAGCAGCAACCCTAGAGTCTTTGATTGCTTGCTTCAGTTCTGGTGTGATAGGTCCGCCTCTGGTCAATTCGTTCTCGTCGAGAAAGACGTTGAATCCGCGTTTTTCCAATGTGCAGAAGAGGTGGTCCGTGAAGTTCCGGCACGTTTAGGCCCCCACTAAGAGTGGCCCCAGAAAAAATTTATATCATGTAATTAACATATAAATATAAAAAAAAAATAAGAAATATTATAATTCATTTGTTAGTGTAATAGAAATGTTGGCTTCGTTTTTCTTTTGAGGTGTTGAGTTTGAAAGACGTAGTTGTCTTTCAGTCATTAGATTTTTCTTGTTTTTCAAATTTACTGCCAATCAAATTCTCAATCCATTTGTCCAAATGCAAATAAATTTATAAAACTCAAGTCTCTTTGCAATCCATTTTCTTTCAACTTCTCATTCTCTCCATTTCTATCGAATGTTTAAATCAACTTCTCATTCTCTTCATTTCTATTGAATGTTTAAACCAACTATTATATGGTCTTTAAGATTGTATTTTAAGGTAATCAAAACTTTGAATTTATATTTTTCCTTTCAAAAACTTTTTATTCAATGGATTATTTTAATATTCAATTCGTTAGTGTGATGTTGATTTTAAAAGGAAAAAAAACACAAGAGAAACAGTTGGCGATGAATTTATTATACTCGTCAATCAAGTTTTATTGTTATATTACTCTCTTGATCATCAAGTTTTATTGTTCTTCACTCTCAATCTTAAACTGTTGACTGCAAACATTTAGTACATTTGTGTCTAAAAACTTAAATCGTGTAATGTTTAAATAATGTTTGTATATTTATCTTCTTTTGATATTAATTTTTAATGATATTTGATGTAAAAATAGAACTTTTTATGTATTTAGCGAATTCTTTTTTATACAAATCAATATACAAAGAATCGGAGATCAGAGAATTTTAGGGCCATACTTCGAAGACTCGCCTAAGGCCCCCAAATTCTCAAGGCCGGCCCTGTCAAGAACACGTCATACTTGCCACATTTTGAGGAGGAGGAGAAGGCCATCTTCATCAGTTGGCATGCTACTGCAGCAGCAATTCTGACGATACGAACGGCAAATCGGGCATATACCAAAGTATAGTCAACTCCCCAATGTTTCGAGTCCGCAAAAGATGAAGAGCTTTTTGGCAACTTTCGGCTGGCAACTTCTTGGCACTTTCTATTGTGTGGATCTAGTCTTCTACTTTCCATTTCTCATTTGATAATGTAACTTTTTAATTGACCAAAAAAAATAATAATTTTCTCTTAAATTTATGCAGGCAACCCACTTAGTATTGTAGTCTTATGATATTTTTCTTCACTTGTAAGTGAGCGATTTTAGGTTTGAATCTCGTGAATAGGCGAATTTTATACCAAATTAGGTTGTCTATTGTGTGGTTTAACCGAACTTCCCCCTTAGTGTAAAATATATCTTTGTACTAAAAAAAAAAATCATCCAAGCGATACTATGGGAAGAATGAATCAAACTCGGAACCTCGAGTTCAAATGTGCATGTTCTTAACAAAATGGGTTACAAAGTCAATTACTAAAAAAATCCACACATTTATCAAATCATTACATTTTTTATAACTTTGAATTTTTGTACAAACTCTTGGCAACCCTCGAGATTGAACTTTGAATTTCTGTATAATAGGATCCAAAAATAAAAAGGAGGAAAATAAGTATTAATTAAAGAGAAATGCTAGGGGGGCTTTCCATAAAATTTATGTCACTTCACAATTTAACGTCAATTTTTATGTCAACATATTAAACATTATGCTATAAACTTAAAGTGACAGATAAGTCTCACTTTCGAAAAATTTCTCTTAATTAAATTTAAAATGCTACATATACAAGTACAAGCGACAATTCCAGTCCACTAGAGTCTGGATCACATACAACCACCTAGAAACCATGAATTTCAAAAACAGTCCCAAAGAATCGATTCTAAACTAAAATGCAAAACAACTAATGAGCCTGTGTAAGAAAATATTGTACATTTCCGATGATAATTAAGCCAACACCGATGCCTCAACGCGAACTCTATTTCATTTTCCTCCTTGTTTTGTTACATTCGTATTTGATGAGATGATAGACATTATATGTGCTTATAAGTAAGAAGAGGTACTCTCCATACTGCCAATAACTTCTTTCCTATATCCTCATTTGGAAGGACACATTTTTACGTAAAGGATGAAGGACACAATTTCAAAGGATGCAAAAGAAGAAAGCACCATAACCTCCAAATTCTTCATTTGGCCATACTAGCATCCAATTAACCTTGTGCCTGCAAAATACAATGGTTTACGACGTGCACTTTGTAATTAATATAGGAGCACATCCGAAGTCTCTCTAGCCTTAAAATGGAATCAACTTTACTTATACTCCCAGCTTGGCTATACGCACTAACAAGAGAACAATAGAGGTGATAGAGTTAGGCTGCATTCCTTGATGCTTTATTTTTCGGAAGTATTCGTCCTTCATCTCAATATTCAAGCTTTACCGAATACCTCAATTAAATAGGGTGAAAAACCTTTTCTTCATAAGTTCCCCAACAGATACCATTTGTCGTACATTCTTGCTTTCTCGTATGATTTAATCAGGATATTAAACGTCTTAGGGTCTGGCCTTATTCCCATCAGTTAAAATTCATCATGCCACTTCTCCATCTTGTCTATCTGCCCACTTTTCCCATAAGCATTGAGAAAAGAACTGAAAGTTAAAACATCAGGAAGGCAGCTGCCACTTTCAATCATACTTGTCAACGTTTCCTCCATCAGTCCAAACATTTCAACCTTACAATATCCATCAATTAGGGTATTGTATATGACTGTGTTGCATCCAATCCCCAGGTATGACATCTTAGCAAGAACTCGCTCGGTCAGATCAGGACGACTGAATTTGGTGCAGGAAAAAGTACATTGATGGAAAATATCGTGAAGGTATATAGGGACCAAATGCTTTACCTCTTTTCAAATTTATGGACCAATTATAATGTACTCTTCTTCTTCTTAAAAAAAAAAAGACCAAGTATGGTGAATTTTTTATTCTTGGATCAAAGTTACAATTCACTTAGTTTAAGGATTAATGCTCTAACATTTTCTTTTTTTTTTTTTTGGATTACAATTCACATAATTGGTGATGGTAATAACACACAACTCACAATGTGGCAAACATTTCACGCATTATTTAGAAGCGGTACAATTGGAACTTCTTGTTCACAATTGTGAACATGCTTTTTTACCAATTCCTATACTATATTAACCGATACCAATGTTTTTTTAGTTGTTTGAATTGAATATACCAAATGAAATTTAAGAGACAAAATTAAGCAAGCAATTATGGATTTATACTGATTTAGAAAGGATAATGAATTTCTTGGCTTTGCTATCATTGAATATTTAAATTCACCATTATTCATTTGTTTTTCAAGTATTGATATTTCGGATCTACTCTACTCCCCTGAGTACAAGACTTGAGCATAAATCCTTAAAGCGCGCAATCACAGATAACCTCACATACTATGTAATTCAAGACTTTGGCCATGAGTTACAACGTTTGATATAAGTTATAACCTTCAACTTTTGGAATAAGGTTACAACTACTGGTGCCAGTTTGTTACACAACCCAATTGAAAGTACACGGCAATAGAGCATTTTTATGTAACAATTTTTTCTCTTCTCCCTCTTGTCTCTAAAATTCGGATTATACTTTGTGTAGTGCAAACCGCAAGTGTAATATTAAGTGAGTTTTAAGTCCACTGCATTACGGAGACAATTGGTTTCTAAACTCTCTTTTTTTTCACAAAGGAAGAGCGACAAATTTGCATTAACGATAGCAAATTTGACTCGTGTCTTCACTCAATGTTCATACTTT
Organism: Cydonia oblonga; assembly: GCA_015708375.1. Lineage (NCBI taxonomy): Eukaryota > Viridiplantae > Streptophyta > Magnoliopsida > Rosales > Rosaceae > Cydonia > Cydonia oblonga. Next base: position 7,424 of record JADOBS010302166.1, read on the forward strand.
TCTGTTATTGCCTTCATATTTCGTTATATATTCCCAGCATTCTACACTAAGTGAAGAGAGGAAGATTAAATGCAATAAGTTGAAGAGAAAGACCTTAACCACTAGGACATTATGTCATTTGCATACGAATCTAAAACATGAAGAGCATTGAGGTTCAATCAATGTGTGATCCATTTTCAACAGCATGCTCTCTCATGTGTGGCTAATTTTTTCAAGCATAACACGTAGACGGTGCAAACAGAGTGATGTGGAGCATATGTGGCCGTTGGGTTTTACACATGAGATAACATGCTCTGATATCATAAAAAAAAAAAGGCTAAATAGCCAAAATGGTCCCTGAGATTTGCATAACTCATCACTTTGGTTCTTGAGATTCCAAATCGATAAAAGTGGTCCCTGAGATTGTTCACCATCCATCATTTTGGTCATTCCGTTAAAAAATCCGTTAAGTGTCCCGGAGCTCTTACCCGGAAGTTTGGGCAATTTTCAAAGCTTCGTACCTCAATCGTTTCTTAACCAAATTCGACCCATAATATATTAAAATGAAGATAGGAAAGTGTAGAATAATATTATACCTATTTGGAAGCCCAATGGTTGCCGGAGATGCCCGGAAAATAGCCTCAAAGTTGACTGGTCCGAGCGAAAACTGGAAAACTCGCTGGAAGCTAGGTAAACTTTAAACGTTCATAACTTCTTCAATACTCAACGAATCAAGTGCTTCAAAAACGAAAATCATACTTATCGACGAGAGGAAGAGAATGGTACCTTTCTTGATGGCTATATCACCGTGGTTTGGCCGAAAAATGACTCGAAAGTGGCTAACTTGATACCAAGACAGCCACTTTTGAGCCGTTTTCTGGCCAAACCACGGCGAGTTAGCTATCTAAAAAGATACCATTCTATTCGTCTCATTGAGAAGTATGATTTTTGTTTTTGAATCACTTGATTTCGTTGAGTATTGAAGAAGTTATGAATGTTTAAAGTTTACCTAGTTTCCGACTAGTTTTCAAGTTTTCCCTCGGACTAGTCAACTTTGAGGCTATTTTCCAGCCATCTCTGGAAATCATTGGGCTTCCAAATAGATATAATCTTATTCTACGCTTTCCTATCTTCATTTTGATATATTATGGGTCAAATTTGGTTAAGAAACGATTGAGTTACGAAGCTTTGAAAATGACGCAAACTTCCGGCCAAGAGCTCCGGGACACTTAACGGATTTTTTAACGGAATGACCAAAAAGATGGATGGTGAACAATTTCAGGGACCACTTTTATCGATTTGGAATCTCAGGAACCAAAGTGATGAGTTATGCAAATCTCATGGACCATTTTGGTTATTTAGCCTAAAAAAAAGTTGAAGTTCCACTATAATATGAATTGGCAATATTGAGAGTAGCGCAACCTACTTATAAGTTCATACAAAGTCCATGCTCCAATCAATATGGAACATTGAAAGAGATGTTGCAAGAATTTATGGTTGACTTAAAGTCAAATTCACTAAATAAAGGGACTCGGATGCAAATACGTTGTCTAAAAGGCTCAACACGGAAAAATGAAGGACCAACGAAGCACCTAAAAAAACCATGCTAAGGGGAAAATGTGGTGGAAAGACCAACGAAGCACCAGATTGAAAAACATTAAAATTGATTAGGCAAAATGTTAAGGAACCCAAATATATAAACAAACCCACATCAGCCTATTTCGTCAGAGAAGTACACAAATTAATCTCTCTCCCATTTCATTGCATGGTCTCCAACGTTAGGGACGTGGAGGGCTCTGCATCCTAACCCTAATTACTTCCAATTCTTCTTCTTTTCCCATCTCTTTTTCCTGCATTTTCTTTCACTTTCTCACCCTCTCTTTCTTAACAAATTAACATATATTTATCTATAGACACGCACTATAGAGAAGAGAGAGCTGAGCCACATGGGGATCAAGCTTGTTGAGATTTTGGATCAAGGAGTGAGAATCGTTTGCAGGTCTTATTCTCATTGCCCACAAACTAGCCGCTTGTACTACCATCCTCCCCGACCTAACCAAGAAGACAACCAGCACCACAATCACCATTTTGGAGGCGGCGCCACCACCTCCTCTGGCGGTGATGCCACGAAAACAGAGGTGCTTTGTTTTTGTCCCAAGGCGGCGGCTGATACTAATGAGTCAATTATTATTTTCTCCGTTTGATTAATATTGAGGTAAAAATGTATGCCCAGATTTTGGTTAGACTTGTTTATTTGAGAGACACACATCCTCTTTATATGCTAACCCAAAAACTAAAGGAAAAAGGGAAAGGTTATGTATTTATTCATGTTGTTCTCCAAATATGGGGTTCTCTCTTCCTTGTCATTTTTATAAACAAGTCTTTCTGCAAGTGTTCTCACGCGCATAATATTTTTATGGGAGCTTTAATAAAAAGGGCTTGAACTAAGTTTATTTTAACCAAAAATCATCTTATAATTTTTTTTAACAAAAAATCATCTTAGAACAAGGTAAAACCCATCAAACCAACAAGTAGCTCGACCACCAGCCAGTCACTCATGGGCTCTCCTTTGGCCCTCATCCTCCTCCTCCTCTTCGTCTCACTGAGTAGTACAACTTTTCATTTTGAATCACCCTATTTCATTGAGTATTGAAGAAGTTATATCCATTTGAATCTTACCCAGTTTCCGGCGACCTCTAAGACTTTTGAGGAATTTTCCGACCAAACCACAACGAGTTAGAAATCTTGCAAGTACCATTCTCTTCGTCTCTTCGAGAACTACGATTTTCGTTTTTGAATCACTCGATTTCGTTGAGTATTGACAAAGTTATGAGCGTTTAAAGTTTGTCCAACCCAGTTTCTGGCGACCTTCAAGGCTTTCGAGGCTTTTTTTCGGCCAAACCACAATGAGTTAGCTATTGGGAAAGGTACCATTCTCTTCATCTCTTCGACAACTATGATTTTCGTTTTTGAATCACTCGATTTTGTTGAGTATTGACAAAGTTATGAGCGTTTAAAGTTTGTCCAACCCAGTTTTCGGCTACCTTCGAGGCTTTCGAGGCGTTTTTCGGCCAAACCACAATGAGTTAGCTATCATGCAAGGTATCATTCTCTTCGTCTCTTCAAGAACTACGATTTTCATATTTGAATCACTTGATTTCGTTGAGTATTGACAAAGTTATGAGCGTTTAAAGTTTGTCCAACTTTCCGGCCAAAATCCGGCCTTCCCTTCCGTTTAGCTTTGGCGAGCAGTAACCACACCAAGCCCTTTGGGCCGTGCACAAACAAACACTGTATCTAGAAAGAAAATGAACATTAACACTGTCGTTGGAAAAACATAACATTGTCTCTATAAAAAACTAACACTGTCACTGGAAAAACTAACACTATCGCTGTACACTGTGTCTGGAAAAACTAACATTGTCTCTGGAAAACTAACATTGTCGCTGGAAATAAACTAATAGTGCAGTGACTTAAATTCCAGAAACAGTGACTTAGATTCCAGAAACAGTGACTTAAATTCCAGAAACAGTGTTACTTAAAATCCAGAAACAATTTATTTTTACATTCCAGAAACAGTGTCCGTCGAAAAGAACCAAAATCCAGAAACAATGACTTAAATTTCAGAAACAGTGACTTAACTTATAACATGATTTTTTATTAAACAAAACTTATAACATGGTTTTTTATTAAACAAAACTTATAACATGGTTTTTTTATTAAAAATAAAACTTTTAAAGCCCTTTTCATTAATTTTCCTTATTTTTATTTTATCACCAGCTCTACGGATGACCTAATTTATTTATTTATTTTTTGCAATCCTTTTTTTTTTTTCGGAATGAGTTCATTTCTCTAATTGCAAATTATGTATAATGCCCATAGAAATTTTATAATCCGAACGTTCGATTTCTTAATTTTTATTTGAAGATCATATCCCTACAAAAAAAAAAATCATTCAAATCAGAAATCATTTAGTCATCTAAATGTATCAAATAAATCAACGGTGTAGATATCAAGTAACATATTAATGAAGAATTGACCATTTATTTAGATGACTAAACGACGTCCGATTTGAATAATATTTTGTAAAAATGATCTTCCAATGAACATTAAGAAATTGAACGATTTCGATTATAAATCTTTTTATGTTATTCGCAAGTGAGACAACGAGCTCACTTCCCAAGAGAAATGCAACCATTATCCCTTTATTTTTCGCTTTATATGTGCCAGGCTTTTGCTGTTGCGATACGTTGCGGCGTGTAGAACGTTTGTGGTAAAATAACATTGCAGAACTTACAGACATAAAATACAAAAACTCCATTAATTGGACTACGAAAATCACAGAAGTCACATTTGGACTATAAAATGGGACGCACGATCACCTAACATAATAATTTGTTTCTGTTTCTTTTTACAATGTCACGTGTAGACGTCACTTTTAATGTGGATGCGTCACCATTTCACACGTCAGTGCAATGCCAAATAGGTATCAACACTTTTAAACATCATATTCTCTCCTTATTTGAAATGCTAACATAATTATGGTTCGATAACCTAGTAGTTAGAAATTTGAGTTTCTATTCATGTGTATTGATTTGAAATTCTCATCTTTTTTAATTATTGTAAGAATTAGTTTCGATTCATGCCTCTTGGTTTGAAATTCTCATCTATCCTTATTATTGTAAGAATTTCAAATCTTTCCCCTCCTTTGAATAATAATAAATTTAAAATAAAAAAAAAATTGCTAACATGAAAGTAATACCCAAATGTTGCATTAATTAAGTTGTAGCTTCCACAGGTTAATTTGTTTGACCTCAATCATGCTCCTTGCCTTTTCATGTAGAAAGTAGGTTGGCTTACATATCTCACGTGTTTGGTATTCTTCTTCCTTTTTAGTGAATGTGTAGATATTCTTTGGTAGTCACCTCATACACAATTTTAATCGACAATTGATGGATGGATTATCAGAGTTAAGATTTTCTGCACCTATTTTTGTCTGTGGCCTCTCTATGCCTTTATTAATTAGTTGAGGATTTGATTTATTTTTTATTATTTTAATTATTATCAAGTTAACATTAATTATGTTTAGTTCAATTAATAAAAGCACATAGAGACCACAGATAAAAATGAGTGCAGAAAATCTCAACTCGGATTATCATGGATTCCACCTTAATTAACCCTATAATTAAGAAGGTCGTCCTGGTCATCGTGACAAGAAATATTTATGTGTTTTCAAAACATAATACGGTACATCACGTATTATAATATAAGATGATAACATAATTTGTATGTCTCATTTTTATAATATATTTCTCAATACCCCTTCACTTATATTACAAGACGTAATATGATGCCTTGAATTCTTGGTAAACTTAAAAATCTTGCTTAAGTCGAAAAATTGAAAGAACAAAAATCTTTTTTTTTTTTTGGTGAAAAAGAGAACAAAAATCTTGTTGCTTGAAGTTTTGCATCTTCCCAATCATCATAAAAGTAGTATAGTTTCCTTTTATACTGTATTGTCATCTCGAAAAGAATCTCTCAAAGAAAGAAAAAGAAATCTCATGAACAGATACCGCCCGCTAGTTATGTTGTTGAGCCTGTGCTTGAAGTTTGGCAATCTTTATCTGTCACCAGTCATTATCGGCGAGTATCAAATTAAGATTTAATCAGTTATGAATGTTGATCGATCAGTTCAAAAGAAGAAGGAAAAAAAAATCTTATGCTAGAAGCTCATATATCCTCTAGAATTATTCTGATTTAATATAGGTATCATATCTTAAAAAGACTCACTCTCGACTAGTATAAATACCCGCATCTACGGCATATCTCTAGTAAGCTTTCATACACATAATTTGTTTACAGACCACTGCTTGAGTTCTAAATTATAAACTGACTTGATCGTCGAATAGCTTTTGAATGTGTTGATGCACAAAATCAGCGAGGACTTTGGTACAACAGAAAGTATCAAGTTTGTGACCTTCACTAGATTGTTCCGGTCACTGGTGTAGGTAAGTATGTAAATGGATAGAGACAGGGAAGCA
>JADOBS010302167.1:0-13446 GCA_015708375.1 Cydonia oblonga
CCCCCCCCCCCCCGTGGGGCAGCACTTTGGCATCTCAAAGAATTTATTTTTTGTCGGTTATGTTAGGAAAACAGAAGGTTGAAGTTGTTAATATACTTTAGTTGGGTTTGCAATTTATTATCCGACATGGAAATAATTGATACTTCCCAAGCAAAAGTTCATATGTTATCAATGTTGATAGCATTACCTTATTATTATGATATATTTTTCCTCATATCATTTTCATGGTTAATTTGGAAGCACTCTTATTGTTCATTTATCATTATTATCTTAACTGCTTGATATCTGTTACGAAGTGAAGCTTTCCTTTTGATTCATCCTATAAAAGCTAATTTGTACCCACTTACATACTTTTAGGCAAGAGACGGCCATGGAGGGCTTTTCTATTGTATGGGCCTCCTGGAACTGGAAAATCTTACTTGGCCAAGGCTGTTGCAACTGAGGCGGACTCGACATTTTTCAGGTAGATGAATTAAAATCTAACTAATTAAAAGTTGGTTGATACTCTCTAATAGAAACCACGTGATCATATAAAGTGAGGTTGGCTCAAGGGGTTAGATGGTACAATAGTGCCTTAAGCAATCCATTCCTTATTGAGTACCCTCACATATTCGGGCTGTCTATAAGCAAGAAATTTAACCTGAGCACAAAGGAAAAGTGATTATATTTTGATTGAAATGATGACCTTGTAAAATGTGACCACCAAGCCACCAAGGTCTCATATTACCTACCTAAGCTCCTGTCTTTGAGGTCCCAGTGCCTTTATTTTGAGACTTGGGATCAATTTAAGCTCCCCCGGTGCTTATAGTTGAGAACAGAAAAACTTTTGTTCCAAGTATACTTGACTTAGATATATTGTGCTTGTGCTTGTGCTTCCTTTACTTTTGTTCCATTTTATTTCCAGATGTCTCTTCCTGATGATTTATAAATTGCTACCTTAATGCTCCATTTTCTTCTGCTAGTATTTCTTCTTCAGACCTGGTTTCAAAGTGGATGGGTGAGAGTGAAAAGCTAGTTTCAAACCTTTTCCAAATGGCTCGTGATAGTGCACCATCCATTATATTCATCGATGAGATAGATTCCTTGTGTGGGACACGTGGAGAAGGCAATGAGAGTGAAGCTTCTAGACGAATTAAGACGGAACTTCTTGTGCAGATGCAGGTATATGTTTGTTTTGTGGGAATTAGTGTAGTAAGGCGCCTTCACTATATTTTTGAGGCCCTTAAACTTTTAGTTTTGGATTATTATTGCTATTCTGAGACTCTTTTATTTATTTTTGGTTTGAAGTCATTCATGTTTTCAGTTGATCTTATCTGTGATGTATATTAGGGTGTGGGAACCAATGATCAGAAAGTTCTTGTTCTCGCAGCAACAAATACTCCATATGCACTAGATCAGGTAAGTAGATATATGTGAAATTTTCTTTTATGGTTTCTTCCCTAGTTAATGGAGGCATTACACGAAGGTGGCTAACTGGTAGTAATTACAGGCCATTCGGCGCCGTTTCGACAAGCGTATATACATTCCCCTCCCAGATTTAAAGGCTCGTCAGCATATGTTCAAAGTACTTTACATTTTCCTTTAATTTTGTATCCATTTTCTTTTTACAAAACAGGGTAATAAAATAAAATTTATGGGTTCCAGTGATTGATAATTGTTATGGCCTTTAAACATTTACTAACATTTTGTGATATATATATGTATGTGTATATATATATATATATTTATTTATTTTTTTTGTGGATATCCTGAACAGGTTCATCTAGGAGATACTCCTCACAACTTAACAGAAAGTGATTATGAAAGCTTAGCTCGCAAAACTGATGGTTTTTCAGGTTCCGATATTGCTGTTTGTGTAAGCACAAGTCATTCACATTTCTGTGTGCATATCTGTCTTTCGACTATCTGCAGTGTTCCTTGCACTAAAGGGTTAATTGAGAATAGCTCACAACATCGCCTGTTTGTTTGGTATTTTTGGTTTGCTCTTTTCTAAAATTGGCAGGTTAAAGATGTTCTCTTTGAACCTGTTCGTAAAACGCAAGATGCCATGTTCTTTATCAAGGATCCTAGGGATATGTGGATACCATGTGGACCAAAGCAACCAGGTGCTGTCCAAATCACCATGCAGGAGCTGGCGGCAAAAGGACTCGCTTCACAGGTATTTGTACATGTTTGAATGCTGGAGATCATAAACTTGCGTACCTGTTTTGGCTCAATATTCTTGTATTTGCTGATCTGTCGAATTCTGGACATACAGTGTAAATACCAGATTATGAAGTAATGGATAATTTTTATTGGGTTTTCATTTACAAGCCCTAAACCTTCATAAGCAGCTAAGCTTACACTTGAGACAAGAACACTTAAAACCGAATACAGAAAACACCGTTCTGATATTGCAACTATGAATAACAAGTGATTTTTCTATTTATAGGCGGTTTTTTTTTTCCTGACTTAATAGTTCATGCTATCATTACATAAATTGCACTTGGAATGAAATCATCCCTAAAAGGATTGCCAAATTTTCATTGTTTTAAGAAATTACTATTCTACGATCATGCATGCAAATGAGAAAGGAACTCCATTAAATGGTCAGGTGAACAAATTTGAAGTTTTTCCTTTTAAAAATTATGTTCAATGTATAAAACTCTCCGATGTAATTCTTCTTGCTTATTAAATGCCTTGCAGATCCTTCCGCCTCCTATCACAAAAATAGATTTCGATAAGGTGCTTGCTAAGCAGAGGCCTACAGTGAGCAAAAGTGACCTTGACGTCCATGAGAGGTTCACAAGAGAGTTCGGAGAGGAAGGGTGATGAAGTCTGTGTATTTATATATGACATCAATCCACACTTGTCGTCATCGCCATGATTTGTACTTTACGAAGTGCTGGATTTAATGAATTGCATACTCTGAATTAGTTTCTTGAACGAGGAAGGTGACTTGACTTCCCTTTTCTGTATTGAGATGGAAACACTGGTGTTTGATACATCTTGAATCGCTTGTTTTGAAATTGTGTAAATGACAGTTGAAAAAGTATTGCTTCAGTTGATATGTCAATAATGTTTGTCGCCCTGTTTGTTGAGTCTTACAGATATCTTGGGACAATTGCTTTGATTCCTGTCATATTTTATCTAGTGAGCAGTTGTCACTGTAATGTGTTCGTTTTGGTTTCGTCTAAGATTTTGTACGTTGTCAAATTTTTAGCATCAGTTTAAGTTGAAAGTCGAGTAAGTTGCTTCACCGGCATTCCTCTGATCCTCTGCAATTTGTTTCTCGGTTAATCTCGTGTGCTTGTAATGGATATGTCTGTTTCAGGAGTGGGTGCGCCGTCGGAGGAATTGGATCCAGAGTCCGGCCGAGTTCCATGATCTGGGATTCAATTCCCCTCTCCAAATCCTTACTATTTGAAGTCCGTGCTAGCATCTCTTACTGTTTGATTTATTTCATTAGAATTTCCCTTTTTATTTATTTATTTATTTTTGTTAAAGGTATCTCGTTATGTTTAACACGTAGGAAATTGGATATCTATTTGTAAGACACGTTTGGTACCTAGGATTGGATTCGATACCAGATAAAATTTGGTTTTTGTCAAGATGAAGGTGGGAGATGGATTCTCATGAGGGAGATTTATCCCTCTGCAAAAATTTAGTAAAATGAAGGAAAATTATCCCATTCCATTGTATAACTATTCTATGTTCTACTAGCTTGGATAAAATTTGAAAGTTGACGTTCCTTTTTAACTTTAGCATGTCTTGAATTTGGTGAATTATTTACTCCTATCTACCAAATACCTTTTTTTTTTTTGGTGAACTGGGAATTTTCATAACCAGGGCAACAGCCAACGATACAAAGAAATCCCACGAAAGGGGCAAGCCAATTGCAAGTAAATACAAGAAAAGGCGGTGAAGAGAGAAACAGACTAGGACGCTGCCACTAACGCAAAGGCGTCATCCCCTATCACTACCATTACAAGAAAAAACCATTACAGAGGACAAGGTAGACCATCCTTGTTGAGAATGTGGACCAATGAAGAAGGAGGTTGACTAACCCAAGTGTTCCCGCACATCTCCATGTTCTTTATGGACGCCAAGCAGTCCGCCATTTGATTAGCCGATCTTGGAACCTAAGACCAGCGACAGTCCTGTAAAGAGTTCCCTAGTCTCTTGATTTTCACCAAGATTGGGTAAATTTCCCAACTGCCAGTTGTTACATCACCTTGCAGGGAGGAAATAATCTCCAACGAGTTAGACTTGAATGTGACCCTCTGATACCCTAGTTCAACTCAGAGGCCAAACGGCCCTCCAAACAAGATAGGTTCAATCCAGGGACAAAGGAGGAAGAAATGTGCCAACGATTTCTTGTGGGTTTTACAGATATGGTAGATGGGTAGGCCGAACGACGAATGAACAGCCTTTCCATAGTGGCCAGTGCCTCCTGAACCGCCCTCCACATGAAGTTTTTAATTTTTTTTGGGGAGGGGGGGTGAAGAGGGGGGCCTGAGTTTTCCAAATACCATTCCAAACCTTTGCATCAATGACGTTAAATGATGAAGACCGACTTACTCGTAGCATTGAATTTTTAGAGTGGATCCAATGGTAGCCTAAGCGGACATAGTATTTGCCACATCGATTCGCTAGCCAAATCAAGTGATCCCGGTAAGAGAGGTCCTTTAGAGTGGTATCCAGAATGGTATTGAACTCGCCCACCGAGATGAATGGTCGTAGGAATTTGATATCCCAGGTCTTCGTGCTCTAATAGATGAGTGAAAAGACATGGGTATTCGGAGTGACATGGTCAGTGCACTATGGAAGTGTGTGTCTGCGAGGGAGAGAAATGAGCCACTTGTCGATCCAAAGCCGGGTATTTCGCCCATCCAAAATCTGCTTGTGTGCCTCTGCCAAAAGGATGTCGCAACTCGCAAGGAGGCTTGACCATGCCCAAGAAGCACGACATCCATTTTTTACGTCAAGAAAAGTCGAGTGTGGGAAATATCCGAGTCTAGAGGGAGTCGGGATTGTGATTGAGTCTCTAGCATTGTTTAGTTAGTAATGCATCATTGAAGTTATTGAAGTTCCTGAATCTCAAGCCCCAACACTTTTAGGCAGTCCCAGCTGACCCAATGGATTCGTCTCTCTCCCCTTTGTTGTCCTTACCAAAACCCAGCGATAAGCGAGTCTAATTCTTTGCACAATGCCACTTGAAATTTAAACAGATTCATCGGATAGGCAGGGATGGCCTGAACCACGACCTTAATGAGAACCATTTTCCCCGTGAGCGAAAGTGAAGACTGTTTCCATCCTTGAATCTTTCCAATGACCTTCCCTTTCACTTAGGCCAATGCTTGTCGCTTCGACCTCCTTCATATAGATGAAAGGCCCAGGTACACCCTGGGGTCAGTCACAGAAGTGATCCTAAGAATGACGCCGAGTTAGTTGTAGTATCAGTTAGAACTTTTGTGCCAAAGAACACAATTGCTTTATAGAGACTTACCTATTGGCCCAAGGCAAGGCAATATTTGTTGAGGATTTGCACCAAATTCTCACAAATTTTTTTGTTTGCCTGGAGGAAGATGAGGGTATCGTCCGCAAAGAAAATGTGTGAGATAAAAGGGTCGTAAGGGTTCATTTGGATTCCTTTGAGAGACCCATAATCCACCTTATTCTGAATCAGTCGGGAGAGGACATCACTGACTAGGAGAAAAAGATATAGGGATAGGGGGTCTCCTTGGCGAATCCCTTGTAAGGGAGAGAATTTGTTTCCTGGCTGTCCATTTATCATGACTGAAAATTCAACTGTAGTGACACAGTTCATAATCAGATTTTTCCACTCCAGGTTAAATCCCATTTTAACTTAACCGCCTCCAAGAAGTCTCATTTGACCTGATTACGCTTTATGCATATCTAGCTTGATACCTAGTTCAAACTTTCGCTTTGTTTTCCTTAATTTTAGGAAGTGGAATAGTTCATGAGCAATCCCAGTGTGTCCTGGATTTGTTTATCCGCAACAAAAACATTCTATATGGGCAAGATTAACTCGGGCAGCAGAGGTTTAATGCAATTCGCCAGAACCTTCAATAGGATCTTGAACGAGTAGTTACAAAGGCTAATAGGGCGAAATTGTGACATAGATTCCGGGCACTTAACCTTAGGGACCAAAACTAAGTGCATAGAATTTAGCCGTTTAGTATTTCCCACTCCTGCATGAAGTTTTTCACCAATCCATTGACATCTTCTAGTATTATATTCCAATATAAGTGGTAAAAGATTCTTTGGAATCCATTCAGGCCCGACGCCTTCAATCCTTCCATTTAGTGTATAGCAGCCTTGACTTCATCTTCGGAAACCAGCTTGGTGAGCTTACCGTTCATTGTTTTTGTGATAGAGGGCAGAACACAATCAAGCGTGTTCCCCCAATCCCAATATCCCTCAGAAGTAAATAAGGTTTTAAAGTGTTCCTCCACCAGGTTGGTTACCTGTTGCATGCCTTCCACCCACTCACCATCCCCATCCTTGATTTTACCAATCTTGTTTTGTCGCCAGTGTTTCAGTGTAGAGCGATGGAAGAAGGTTGTGTTGACATCGCCTTCCCTGAGCCACCTCACTCGAGACAGTTGTTGCCAAAACAGTTCCTCTTGCTCCCGAAGGCGATCAACCCGAGTGGTTAGGGTCTTGATCTCTTCAAGATTGTCAGCCCAATTTTCTTGAAGTAAATCAAGGTGTTATACTATGTTTTCAATCTTTAGGCCCCTTATTTTAAATTTTTTTTCTTGCTCTATTGGATCAACTGAGACCAACATATGTTGAGTATACGTTGCCACGTTTCTACCCATTTTTCATGACCACACAAGTCCCAGCATCGTTGTACAATATCCATACATTCCTCAACTTTTGCCCATGATGCCTCGAATCAGAATAGCCTTTTCCCTCGTCGAACTTAGGGTTTGCATTGCACGATAATCAGGCAATGATCCAATCCAATCACAGTCCCATGAGTGACCGATGTGTTAGGCTAGTGGTCTTGCCACAAATCCTTTCCCTAACTCTCACCCTCTTCTGGAGATCATCAAACACACAAAATCACATATACTAGGGGAAGAAAAGGAACCCAACAGTGCCGACCTACTATGCCTAGCAATAATGTGGAGGTTCACTGACGACGCAAAAGAGGCAGCGACAACAATGAACATACTAGTAGTAGCCACTGCTAACCTCCCCAGGGCCCAGACAACCGCAGCTTTAAAAGCTCCGATGCCTCATCGCTCCTCCTATAGCAGTGCCGCCAGCCGCAAGAAGCAGCAACCATCATTACTGCTGTCAATTCCTATAACCGCAATGGTTGCCGGCAAAAGCCCAGCCACAAATAACGGCAACAGCAAACCGATTTCCCTAGAGTCCAGATCGCATCGACGACCTACAACAACCGCTGCCGTTAACTCCATGAATTTCTTGTGGGTGGTTTAAACCACCTCGTGAAGTTCCAACCAAGTTTAAGTGATCCGCTTCCCGCCGCTCCGTTTTAGGAGCTCAATGGGAAACTTCGAATCAAGAGTAGAGGAATACGACTCAAAGAATTTGGCGGTTGCTACTGCTCCATTTTAGGAGCTCATTGGGAAACTTTGAATCAAGAGTAGAGGAATACGACTCGAAAAATTTGATGGTCCTCGAAAGAATTTAGTGGTTGCTGCTGCTCCGTTTTAGGAGCTCATTGGGAAACGTCGAATCAAGAATAGAGGAATACGACTCAAAGAATTTGTGGCACGTTTACGTACCCGTAATCGGAATCAAATTACGGAATTGGATTCCAATTACGGCATACACCTTTGTTTATGTAATCTTGGGAAATCAAAATACATGTGGGGTCCACACGCATTAAGGAATCCAACTCCCAATTTTGGAGGAATTGGACTCCCTACATAAGGGAAGTATTTCAATTCCTTGTGACTTGAGGAATCCGGAATGGATTTTATTTACCAAGTATGCACTTACTTGTTTCTAATTATCCCAACATTGCCATTCATTTGACACTTATTATATCATCTTTTAATAAATAAATAAAACCTATTTATATATTTTTATATAGATGAATTTTATTATATAAATTTAATTCAATTAATTAGTATGAAAATAATTTACTTATGTAAGGGTAATTTAGTAATCAACCTAGTTTTCATATGGATTCAACATCATTCCTATCATCTTTTAATAAATAAATAAAACCTATTTATATATTTTTATATAGATGAATTTTATTATATAAATTTAATTAAGAATTTTTTTTTGAAGAGAAATTTAATTAAGAATTAATTAAATTAATTAGTGTGAAAATAATGTATTTATGTAAGGGCAATATAGTAATTAACCGAGTTTTCATTCCGATTGAAGTGAATTAGTAAACAACTTATATGGACTCAACATCATTCCTACTCCGATTCCAGACAGTTTTAGTAAACAACTTCAACATGAATCCGATTTTGATTTCACCTCATTTTAATTCCTTCTCAATCCAATTCCTCCTCAATTCAATTCCTCTCAATTTGATTACAAGGGCGTTGCTGCTGCTCCCGCTTCAAAGAATTGACCAGAAAGGAGGAATAAGTCTTTCAAAGGACTTAAATGTGGTTATCATTTTGATCAAATATAGGGTGAAAAATATTAACCAAAAGTATTGAAATAAAACTGACAAATGCTACAAGACAAAAGGAAAGAGGAAATTTGCCACATCTCTAAATAAATAGCTAAAAGGTATTTGTTTCTCTGCCAACAACAGCAAAAGGACCATCGCCTCTGCCACCAACAACAACTATGCAAGGACGCTGCTCGGAGGTATGCGGCAACTATACTTGACTAAATGACAAACGCAGCAAGACTATGGCTTCGAGATCAACCTCACTTGTAGAAGAAAACTAGCAGGCGTTAATCTAATGTTCTCTTGTACAAAATTAACATGGGATACAAGAGTTCCACCCAAAGCTTTTTGTGCCAAGAATTCGAAAGATAAGGAAAAAATGGAGATTGCAAAGTCTGCAAAGGAAAGCTACGGTAGAGAAGAAGAGAAAGAAAATTTTCTTCTAAACCATGCACGTGGTCACTTTAAAAAATGCGCAGTTGTCTTCCATGCAAATTCAAAATAAATGGAAAGCTAAAATATGGTTTTCCTCTCCAAACACCACCACTTGAAGCCCTATTTGGGACTTAGAAAATTCGAAGTCTTCAAATAGAAGAAGAAAGAAGCTTGCTGCAAAACAAAATCTCTCTAAGTTAAGTGGGAATGCTGCCCAAGTGGAGAACAAAGAAAAGCCACGGCTCCCCATCTAAATTCATATGGGCTTTGTAAATGTAGGCCCGATGAATTAGAGCCGCGGACTAGCAACAAATGACAGGAGCCTAATAGCATGATGGAGACATAATGAGTCCAACCAATCCAAAATAAAGGATTATGGAGATAACTTCGACGCCACCAAATTCGTAGATGTAAATCACTTCAAATGCCATGGACTCAAACCATCTCAAAGCACAAAGCTTGATGAATTTACCACCACAAATTAGTGGACTCATGCTACATTGAAATCCCAAAGGCACGAAGCCACGTCAAATCTCAAAATGGCATGAAGCCGAGTCAAACTTCAAATGGCACGAAGCCGTATCAAAATTCAATGGCACGAAACTCTATCAAATCCCAAATGGCACAAAGCCTTATCAAATCCTAAATAGCATGAAGCCATGACAACTCTCAAATGGCACAAAACCGTGTAATGCTCCAATGACTTAAAGTCCTCGTCCACATGAGCTGTACAAGGCATCAAATGCTCCAATGGCACAAAGTCCTTGCCCACATGAGCTGAAACTACATAAGGCACCAAAATGCTCCAATAGCACAAAGTCCTTGCCCGCATGAGCTGAAACTACATAAGGCACCAACATGCTCCAATGGCTCAAAGTCCTCGCCCGCACGAGTTAAAACTGCATAAGGCATCAAACGCTCATTGCTTGCATGAGCTGAAATTGCACAAGGCATCAAACCCCAACAAATACATAAAGAACTACGAGTGACTTGATCCCTCAACGAGGGTACGTAGGCAATCTAGAGCTCTACCTAGGTGCAATCACAAAATCAAATAAACATCCAAACCCCCAAGTTACAATTTATTCATATTGGAATCAAATGGTATTCCTTTCCCAAAAGAATGGTTGTAATTAATAGGCGCATAGCCTAGAATGTGTCGAACTCAATTTAATAAAACCCTCTTCGAAAAATGAACGAGAGTGAAACTGTATCGAATGAATTATTTGTTTACATTTTGTATACAATTTTTGCTCAACATACCTCTTAACTGAAAAAAAATTCTTCATCATCGCCCAGGTACCTGAGTGAAGATTTTGCTTGCAGTGCTTTCGTCTGGGACGATTATGATAAAAGTGTTGTCTCTAACCCATTTAATTTGTACTTCTCCTTGCTCTCTCCAAGAGGACCTTAGGATATTTCTGACCCCCCATTTATTCAGGGCTCGTTCAGTCAGCGCAACACTCACCAGTTTGACGCCATGCTCCATAATTGTTAGGTCTGGGGACTCTTCCAGATGGACCACTAAGTACTGGTTTGGTACTGAGGTGTTTTTATAAAAAGTGGGTATAAAAAAAAGCTGAGCTCAAAAAGTTGTTTGGTAAACACTTTAAAATAGCTTATTTTCACAGTTTTGGGTGAAAAAAGCTGAAAATGTGAAACTGTAAAAATGAGCTTGTTCTCACAGCACAGCAGAAACAATTTTTTTTTGTTTGGTAATACCGTTTGTTAAAAAAGAAGAAGATAATATATCATTTATTCAAAAAAAAAAAAAAAATAAACAATAGTGTACGTCCATTTTCAAATATCTGATGCTAATATTGGCAGTGGCTTGATCACTTAGTAGTACGGTCTAGTGGTATTCCTCTTTACTTATAAGTCAGAGGTCTTAGGTTTGATTTTAGCCAAAGACGAATTTGAACCACATTATTGCTAGTCCCATTGTGAAGATGAGCTCACCCTCATTCCCTTAATGTAGATAATATCGTTTGTTAAAAAAAAAAAAATGATATTAGCAGTGGCTCCATGGGCAAAGAAATGAGCAAGAGAACAGTGACAACACTAGTAAGTTTCAAAATATAAGAGGAAACTATGATGATCAAATGTCGGAATAGCTGCGAGTTTGATAGCTGCAAGAGGAGTGACAGCAAAGCATATATACAAGGTAGTTTAACAAGGCCCCAGACAGCAAAGAATGAAAGGTAGTTTTTCTTTTCAAATATTTGATGCTAATCTTGCAGAGGAGTTTAACAAGGGCCCCGGACAAAAGTTTAACTTCCCTTGAAACTTGTAGGGAAGGTTTTGCTTACGACCAAGGTCTAAACCTACTAAAACATCCCAACCCGAACCCCAAAACACGGAAGCGAAAATACGAAAGAAAAATTCACCTAAAGGACGTTCTTAGTTGTGAAAGAAAGTTAAAAGGATGTTTATACGTAACTTAACAGTCTCTTAAGCCTCTTAAGCCCCTATTAGTAAAATTCGAATGTTAACAGCCACAACGATATTGGACAACCGAGATTTCTTTGCAGCTGCTATTGATGTTGAGGCAGATGAAAAACCTATGAGCTGGGATAATTTGCTCACGGTCAGATATCTTCTGTTTGTTTCCTATCAGCTTTTGCAAGGAAAATACTCTAAATGCTACCTTAATTAAGGGGAAGATCGTGGTATGCGCCTTTGAGACCTTCACTGATAACCGGAAGGGAAAAAGCGTAGTTGTGAACGAAGGTGGTGGTGTGGGAATGATTCTTGTTGATCCATTGCTTGAAGATGTCGGCTTTCAGTTTGTCATCCCAGGCACTCTAATTGGTCAAGAAGAAGCACAGGAGCTTCAAGCATACATGATGACAGAAAAGTGAGTTGTTCTGCCCTTGCTTGCTCAAATGTCAAATGTCTGTCAATCGAAGAAACAACAGTTAATTAGAAAAGAAAATACGTAACTGAGAGTTATAGATACCAAACCAGTCAGTGTTACTAAGCTTACGTGAAGTTCTACATCGATTAGAAATTTTGTAGTATTGTTATTACAGGAATCCGTTCCTAGAATCTCCCCGACGATGACAGTTCAGCAAACTAAACCTGCACCAGAAATGGCAGTGTTCTCATCCATGGGGCCAAATATCACAACCCCAGACATTATCACAAAGTTCTTCTATGAAACGTTATTTTCTCTTCTCAAATACCCAAAACTACTTACAGGAATGGGGGGAGGGGGGTAAAAGGCATTCATCAGTGCATCTTGGGCAGGAGTAAATGAACAAATAACTTCGAACAAATAATTAACCGTGCAAATTCCTATTGCAGCCAGATATTACGGGACCAGGGGTGAATGTTTTAGCAGCATGGTCTCTGGTGGCAACTGCTGCCACGGCTGAAAGGTCTGTCAATTATAACAAAATTTCCGGCACCTCGATGTCTTGCTCGCATGTATCTGCACTTGCAGCAATTTTTAAATCATACCAACCGTCCTTGAGTCCGTCCAGCTGCCATAATGTCTGCAATAATTGACAACAGGTTGCTCCAGTTAAAATTTGTTTCCATTGTAAGACCAACTCCAACCCAAGTGCTAAAACCTATTTTTCCTCTTTTATTCCCCCTAACCCATTCCAACCCAACTTAAAAATTGGACCTAAAACCTAAAACCTAAAAAAAAGGCAGATTTAGGCCAGGATTAGTGGTGGAGCCTCCACCCACATGGGTGTGTCTCCTACTTGTCTGGTTGATCAACAACGACTCACATTCAGATAGGTTGTTAGTTATCAAACGGTCCACATTTAATTTAGTTAATATTTTTGTTTTATATTTATAAATTTATTGAATCCAACGATTGAAATCGAATATGATCAAATCTACAGTAAAAAAAGAAGAAGATCTAATGGCCCAAATTTAAATTTAACTGTTAAAGTGATTATAAAAAATGATTTAACTCAAAATTCACCTAAAAACTCTATAAATACCTATATATTTGTTGAAACATTCACACAAAACTCACTTTTCTCATACAATTCTTCCAATTTTTCTTTCTACCATCTTCCAAAACCATGTGTTTGCTCATGCTTCTTGTGTTTATACATCTCTATCATGTGTTTCATATTCTTCTATAGTGTTTCATGAGTTTCATGTGTCGGTTAAGTGATTTTTCAATGTTTATTGAAATTTAAATATTTTTAGGTTAAAATGTTCATAAAATTAATTTAGGATAGTCTACATAATTTTTTTTTTAAAAAGTTAAGTAAGGGAAAAAGTCTGTTTACTACCATGAAGTTTTATGGTTTTCAACATTTAGTACATCAAGTTTTTTTTGTCCCAGATTCATACCTAAAGTGTAAATTTTGGGACAGTCTCATACATCCGTTAGTCAAACCGTTAGTTCTTCCGTTAAGTGA
>JADOBS010302168.1:0-13448 GCA_015708375.1 Cydonia oblonga
CTCTCTCTCTCTCTCTCTCTCTCTCTCTCTCTCTCTCTCTCTCTCTCTCTCTCTCTCTCTCTCTCTTCTTTTCCTGTAGTTTCTTAATCTTCAGAAATAAGAAGAAAACAAAAACAAAAAGAAGAAGAAACAAAATTTCCAATACAAACTACCAAACAAAGCCTCAGAATCCCAGAATTAATGAAGGGTTTTTAACTTCTTTTTTTGTGGGATTTTAAGTTTTATATCTTTGTTTAAGGTCCTCTGTCTCTCTTTTGCAGCAGGGTCTCCAAAGAGAGACAAAAGGATTTGCGTTTCAAGTATGTGTTGTGTTTGTGTTGACTTTAATGTTACTTTTTTTGTTGTTGGATGGCAACAAACAAGAAGGGGAAAAAAAGCACTTTTGGGAATAACAAACTGCTTTTGATTTTTTCACTGGCGAATCCATAAATATCTCACTCTCTTCAATTGGGTTGTTAATATGAGAGATCCTCCACCATTTGCGGATTGTTTTGGTGTTTTGGCCTCTCCCTATCCAATGACTATTTTGTCTCTCAGTCAACCCTCCCTCTCCTTCAAATTCTCATCCATGTCATTGTTATTCACTTTTAAAACAAATATAAGAATTCGGGTACAAACTAACTCGCGTTGACAGAGATTAAGAAAAAGATATGATCAGTCGTGCACCCGAGCATGAATTTCACAATCATGAACGGTCAGGATAAGCACACGCATAAATGACTGATTTGAGAAGTAGTTAACAAATTTATAGTCAAAATGAGACCATCATACCATTGTATGAGAAGTCAAGAGTCAAGATTTCATCAAACTAGATAACTCAATTTAACAAATGTACCTTTTATCAGGTAATACTAATGACGTTTTCTAAATTAATAAATTTTACTTTGACTTTAGTTTTCTTAACAAAGGTAGTCGTTTTATTGTTACAAATACAAAATGTTGTTAATATCATTTTATTTGGGAATATGACAACTAATGCTCCACAAGGGCACGTAACTATAACAGTTAAAAGCATTTACTTATGCATCGAGATCCAGATTTCATACTAACCTAAGCTGAGAGTGAGAAGTACACACATTTCAGATTTTTTTTATTATCTTATCAACATTTTACAATACTTTTCAGGATATACAAATTTCAAAACTCGTAAAACCTATTTTTACAACGATTTTTCAACGCAATTTGGACGAAGATCATAATCACAAACACCACAAGAAAATGCCCAAAACCTCCCTTGTTTTTTGCAATAATCACACACATATGCTTTGGCCATCTCCAACTTAAGCATATGTTCATGCTTCAAGTCCTTCACTTGAGGAGGCAATGCCTCTCCTTCATTTCTCAATGCTGCTTCGAGCTCTTTGATCCTCGATTCTGTGAACGGGAAGGCCTTGGCACCGTACAAGGATATCATCGCCTTCCCATTTGTGCTAATAGCCTTCCCATCCGGTCCTATCAGAACCAGAGCCGGAATCACTTTGATGTTGAAGATTCTACAAAGGTCTTGCCTTGTTTTGTCCTGGTAGGGTATGGCAAGCCATGGCATGCTGCTCGTGTTGAGTTCAAAGCCTTTGAGGCCTCGGTCTGTGGAGACTAGGATGATTTAGAAGTCTTGATCACCGGAGGTCATGAGCTCTTCGTATCCTTCTATGAGTTTGGAAGTGAAAGCACGGCAAGGAGCGCTCCAATGAGCACCAAAGTAAAGGCCTAAACCCTACCTCTCTGCCATCACTAAACAAGACATGGTTTCGTCCTTGATGCGTCAACAACTCTTCAAGTTTTCCCCCTTCATGCTTTGCTTCATCGGCAGCCTTCTCTTCTCTTCTTAGATGAATGGAAATGAGTCAGCTCCATAGTCTTCAATCGGTCCAAGCAAGTCTTCCTCAGTTGATATTCCATCTGAAGGAAAGACAGAAACATGAGGATGATGAATCAGTTTGTAACTGCCTATACATGTTATTGTCAACCTTGGCTTGTTAGTTATTCTCTCTTTTATACTTCTCCAATAAATCAAAGAACAAAGGATATACATATCTTATTGGCTTGTATGATTCGTCTGGCAACTCTTCTGAGCATCTAGACAAAGGAATTTTCCAAAAATTTGGTTCCCTACTAAGGAGGGCGAAAAACCTAGGTAAGTCCATTTGACAAAATACAGAGTCTTATGTTTTTGTGAGAGATGCCCTACAGATAACGTTTTACGCAAGAGGAGCTAGAGCTTACCAGCCCATGAGGCAACAAGCCCTCAATTCAAGTGTGTCACATAAAGTGGAATAAAGAACTTGCAACCGTGCAGAATCAGACCATAAGGAGGCTAAAAGGAGGGAGAATTTGAACTCAAGTGAAGGAAAATGCTCCCTAGTAGTCCTTACAACTACATAAACTCTAGTATTTCATAAAGAGCTATGCTTTGGACAATCATCAATGTCATATGTGTCAGCAATTGTCAATTGTTGATGAATGCATATGAAACTCAACAAACGCATTAATGGATAACATGCACAAATGAAAAACTAGAAAATCTTCACCATCATAAATGAAAATCTGTAGATTACATTGATTAATCTGGTGGGAGTGTTGATGAACAGAAACAAAACTTATGGAATACCTAATTATAAATCAGAAAAAATAATCCTCAAGTGAATCAAAATTAAAGCAAACGAGTGTACCTTACACTTTTATTCCTGAAATCCTGCCTTGAATATATGTATGCAAATTCCAAGGAATAAAAGCCACAGAGAGTACTCAGAGAGAGGGCTGGAGAGAAAGAAAAAAGAAAAAAAAAAAAAGGAAAAAGAGAGAGAACACTATTCAGAGTCACATTCAAACGATCAGATACGGTCGACGGATTTCAAGGCCCGACTCTACCAACGGCATGACAAATTCATGGGCCAGACGGGTGGGGCGCAATTGAGATTGCAACTTGTATTGCAAGACACCATAGCGAGGTCGCGTGTGGGTGACCGTCAAGCATTAATGAACACGGGTTCCATGGTGGGATGCTGTCAACCGTTAATGGACCCGGGTACCCATGGTGGGACCTATGTTCGTCCGTCCAACAACTAAGAGTCACCCATCCCCGCACAGTGGCTACTGTGCTTAGCTTTCCTCTGAACAGAAATTTGCTGTACATATTCAACAAACTAAACAACGTTGTGCACGATACATCATGATGTGCCAAACTCAGATGTTACTAATTGAACATTGATCAAACTCGAGAAACAAGTTACTAATCACTGTGACACGAATCAATGATACAGTCGACGCATTACAAGGCAGCAGCATGTTAGTCAATGCTGATGTTTTAATTGTTTGCTAATCAAAGTCGGTTTCAATTGGCAAACCGAATCACGAAGGAACTTCATGATTCACACTCTACACGAGTGTGTTTTGATTTCAAATGGTTCACTTTTTCCTTCTTGAAGAAGCCCTAGTAAACATATCTCTGATGTTATGTGATTCCGTCTCCACTTTGGCCTTCTTCGCTTGCCTTCCAGATCGGGTAGGCTTATTCTCACTCTTACTCTTTTCCTGGCAAGTTATAACGTGGGGGGTATAACGATTAAAGACCGATCAGAATTAATCCAAATTTTTCCTAGTCATGAGATATGGAAAGCATTTATCAACTCTAACTATTTACTTTTGAAACACTCCAGGTTAAACATTTGAGTTCATGTGTGTGTGTGCGTGTTTGGGTCGCAGGAAAGAATCTTGGCTCCAACCCTGAAACTAAGTGAATTTTATTCCTATTTCCAATTTGTAGAGAAAAGTGCCCTATGTCTAGGACTGTGGGGGTCATACCTGTAAACCATTAAAAGCCCCCAGGTCACTTCCTGTGGCAGTTGGGAGAAATTCGATATCTGACGTTTTTCTTGTTGCTTCTGTAAAATCTATCCTGGAGACACAATCAGAAACCCAGACTTAATACATCTTAAGAAGAATCATCACAATTACCAACAATAAGATGTTCAATATGCTCGTTCCCAAATTTCTACAGAACAAGATTTACGACTTAGAACCATTTTTTAGGAAATACCTCAAACGGTCACTCAAAAGCTTCAACCAGGGCTCATCCTTCACGTATTCCCCTAATACTGAAACTGCATCAGTCACTGCACCAGTAACAGAGGTGAGTTTACAAAAAGTTTCGCTTTGCTCATCCCATAATAGTCTTGATTGCATGTCATTCTTTGACCATCAAGTGGGGAGAAAGAAAAAGGTCAAAAAAAACTTGTTCTCTCACTGAAGTTGTACATATGTCTTTCTCTTCCCGTGCAGCATAATTATGGTCCAAAGTGGATAGCCTCTGTTTCAGCTGACATACCTGCCACCACAGAACACAAATTATAAAAAACTTAGAACGACGTTCTATGGATAACATAGATAGTCTTCCATTGTTATACATGGATATTTTCACTAATCTCAACACGCTACAAACACTTGCACTTGCTTGAACCCCAGAACTTACCCTCCAACATATTATTTGGGGGAAGAGGTGTTACTGTCCCCAAAGGCCATGGATTGGAAAAGAAAAATTAAATTATCACAAAACAAGACTAACTTGACAACGCCAGCAGGAATAAGTAAACCAACTAGTTCATGGTCATCCGTGTCATGCGCGCAGCAAGTAATATGAAGTGCCTTCTATTTAAAAAGCTAAACGGATAAAAGTAAATATCCATGCTTATCCTTCACATATGGCTTTGATGCGTGAATGACGTACAACTGCAGTTCTTAAACTGAAAGGTGAGGTCTGTCAAATACATATTTTATAGATCACACTGTTTTTCAACAAGGTTTCCATACCCGAAAACTAACTAAAATAGGGAGAATGGGGAGTAATTCATTAACAATCATTAATCATCACACATCAAATTTGAGCGAATCAGAAGTAGACAGACCTTGTGGTACAACCAAGCCAGAACCTTGGAATCATCCAGCCTAAAAAATTTGGAGGATCCAATTTCTGCACACAAAGAGGGAAACAAAAACCTTAAAAGCTTGAATACTATAACACAGTCCATTTTAATGTTTGACACTAAAAGTTGTAAGAATTCAAATCATTCAATTGGAAAAGCCAACGAAAGAAGCACATTGAAACTCAGGCTAACATATAGCGCCTTAAATTAGAGGTCATTAGTTCTGTTAGAAACTGAAACTGTATTTTCACAAGCAATGTAAGATGCAATCATGATACAGCAGTACATGCTCATCGATCAATTTGCAAGCTTCCACCTAAAATCTGAACTACAAGTGCATGGATAGTGTCCCACCTTTAATTTCGCAAACTAATTGCATACAGTTCTCCGCAATGGACAGTAGTTTATGATATCCAGGATAGCCTTCGATGAAGATTATATCATCTAAGAGCCTGAACTTCCCAGGATCATCCACCTTCTGCATTTTTTGAAATCAATGAAACAACCGCTGGGATCAATGGGATAAACATAATGTACAAAAATACTCAAACAAGATTCATAAGTACGGTGCGGGATTAAAGCACCACGGAAGTTCGGGTACCTTCATTCTAGCTTCTTCGAAAATGGGCAAGAAAATGAACACAGGGTCAACTGGAGTGGCAGTATACAACCCACCATCTATATGGAATTGCAACAGAAATTAGCCAATGATCAGAATAATTCAATTAAATATCACCAAAAAAAAAAACTGAACAGAAATTAATAGAATAAAAGGAAAATCAATAAAGGTACAACCTTCAGCAACGTAATCACCCAGAAACCAAGAAGTGTAGGATTGCTTGAACCAATTAAGTTCCTGAAGCACCTCATTTACAAAAAGGCAGCACATTTTGTTTCCTGTAAAAAAAATGAATTAAAAAAAATAAAAAATGCCCTAATTTCCAAAATTTCAAGAACTTAAATGCGTGCATTTTGAAATACCGGACTTGGGATGGCGGAGCGAAAGCAATTGTCCGGCGTCGTTTCCGGTTTCAGCAGTATCTGTAGATTTTGCGCTTAGGTTCAGGGATTGTGCGCAGAAAGGATTAAATTGAAAATTGAGAACGAGAGATTGGGGTAGAAGTTTTACCTGCTGCGATGAGAAGACGGGTTTCGTCGGAGCCTTCCCACCAAGCCATTGAAGTGTAAGCTTCCGTTCCTTAAACCCTAGCTGTTAATGAAGGCTAGTAAAACGAAACAAAGGAGAAACTGCGCGCGCTTTGTTAAGAAGTGTCAAGGCCTTCATTTAGCTAATAAACGTGCATGGTTGGAACCCTATTAATGTATAATGACATGCCATGTTATCTCATGTTTCGGACATGTTGAAAAATCTTCTCAATTATTTTAAAAGTAGTTCTAAACGAGTTCTAGAACTCTTAGAATTGATGTTAATGGTTTAAGCCTTCTTACGACCCAATGAGTAGATGTTTTAGAAGATATTTTCTTAAGATATTATAATGACATGATAAAATACTAGACACTTAAGCACCAACCAATTGAAAATCCAATTACTTCACAGCGATACTTGCACAAGATGTCACAAGATGTTCGGAAAATATGCTAGAACGAAAAGTCATTTAGATTGAAATCAATTGATACCATTTTACATTCTTAATTATAATCACGGTGACGTTCTAAATCAATAATACAATATTATGTGCAAACCTCTTTTCAAATAAAATCGTATTATTGATTTTTAACCTTTTGTTACCGCCACATATGTGAACCTAGTACATGCAAGTCCTGAAGAAGGAAAACTTCGAACATAAAATGAACTCATTTCCACTATAATCTCACTTTGGTTGCGCTATTTGGGTTTTTTTTCACCGAACAAAGCCAATTCCTTGTGTTACGGATGTGTTCGGTGGGCTGAAGTTGAAATGGTTTTAGGAATTTCGGTGGCTGCCCACTGGATGTTTCGGCGGAAGACCGCTGAACAAGACAATTGACTTGTGACTGGGTAATGGCTCCTTTTCTGTTGTCCTCTTTGCCTTCAGTAATTCTCTCCCTCTTAGAAATGCAAATAGATTGCAAATTAAGAATAAGCCTTCAAATAAGAATAGGATAAAAGAGTATGAAAAAATTCATGGCGCATTTTCTTTTTTTTTTTCTTTGGCCATTGTTATTCATTGTTCCTCAAATTAGGAGTGCAAATTGTATTCACCAAAAAAACACAGTGCAAAAGCATATGTAAATCCTCCTAATTAACTTCCATTAAATATTAATACATTTTTGTTTCCCCCCCACCAAAAACCCTTAAACCTCTCTCAAGCAGTGACAGGGAAAGAGAAGTCATCCTCAGAAATAGCCCTAGAAGAATACGCATCCCCATCACTAGCATAAGAAGAGTAATCTTCATCAGTATCCCTCTCCTTCAACTGTTCAATCTTGTCCACAACTTCTCTCCAATCCCACCTCCCCTCCACATTGCTCTCACAGCAACACATCCCAATCTTTAGCAGCTTCAGCATTTCGCCTTCCCCGTTCTTTGTCCCCTTCATGTCCTTGTCAAACACTTCACCCGTCCACTCTTCCCTCACAACAGAGTTCACCCAAGCCGCCAAGTCTGCATTCGCTCGCTTCCCCGGTTGGAGATAGTTTGCTGGGAATTTCCCGGTGAGCATTTCGAAGATGAGTATGCCTAGGCTCCATACATCGGTCTTTTTCAACGTGCGTTCGGTGTGGTAGAACTCCGGGGACTTGAAGGCCACCATGAACTTTTGTGCATGGTCTCTGTTGATTAAGGGTATGAGGGCATATTCTGCTAAGAGGGGGTTGAAGTTGTGGTCTAGGAGCACGTTGGAAGACTTGAGGTGACCATGGGGTACGGTTAATCCGGGGAACTCTCTGTAGAGGTAGGCCAAGCCCCTTGCCACTCCTTTGATGATCATCAACCGAGTTGACCAATCCAATCCTGGCTGCCCGGGTTCTCGCTTAACTAAAAATACACGGAAAACATCAAGTTAATTAAGTGTAGTAGTGTTTGAGATGTAATTAATAATGTGGTGAAACGAGTTCTAATTGGTTGGAAAGTTGGCCAATATTGTACTAATTGACCGAATCTAGCCAACGTTAGCATGAATGAGATAAATACTAAATTATTAAATTATATAATCATCTACAAACAGATAATCTGTACCACATTTACTGATTACATTGTTAATCTTATCTCATACATAAATAATAACCACTTATGCTATAAATTCTAATTGAATCTCAACTTTGTGAAATGTGTGATTAGTAATGTAATGATATGCAATGTTAGGGTTATGAACATACCATGGAGGTGACTAGCCAAGCTTCCATTGGCAACAAAATCATGAACCAAGAGCTTCTCTTCTTTCCTGTAATAGAAGGCAACAAGTGGGAGCAAATTAGGGTGTGACAACCCCCCAAGCCTTCTCATGTGGTCATAAAATTCATCTTTCCTCACTTGGTTCATTAGCCTAAACTTCTTCACAACCATGGACCCACTCAAAAGCCCTGCCTTGAAAGATGACCCAAAGGACCCACTCCCCAAAACCTCAGCTGGTGCCCTCAGCAACTCTTCCAACTCAAAATTTCTGTCCTGCGTCACAAAATACAACTCTCCTCCTCCTCCTCCTCCTCTTCCTCCTCCTCCTCCTCCTCCTCCTCTCTCAGCATTGTTATGGAAGTTCTTATTTTCTTCTTCAGCTGCCAATTGGACCTCCATTGCACCTGTGTCATGGTGGGACCCTAGTTTGTCTTGTACTCTTGTTACTTGTTTTGGTTGTGCTGAACGGCGTCGTTCGAGGCATGCTGCAATGAACAAGATTACAGCCACTGAGATGACTGTGACGGCGATGATTAGGAGGAGTTTCTTCTTTGAGGACTTGCATGCAGCCAGTGGCGTCCCACACAAGTCTAGGTTTCCTGTTTGGTCAACACAAGAGGCCCATAATTAAGCCCAAGAAACTAAAAATGGAAAGAACTCATTTTGTTTGATAAAAGTAATTTGCTTAATAAACAAAAGATAATGACATAGTATCGACGTGCTTCCAATATATAAAAAATTCGTGTTTGAGGAGATCAAGTGTCAATGATGAAGGAGCATGTCTCAATGTTTTTGTCAACGAATCCAATTTTTTCTTCTACGTAAAATTGATTAGAAGGTCTTGATTTTCCTTCTTTTGCTAATGTTTCAAACTTTTAGTTCTAATATGAAAGTACAAAATCATGCAATTACATTTTTTTCTAATATATTTCATTAGTTAACATGACATTTAGACCGAATTTCACGATTCTCACACTCAAATACACGATTAAATACATTTTAAGTGACTGTTAACGATAGTTATTTACACGTGCATGAACGATTGTCAACCGTTGATGTATATTAATTTGTAGTGAAATTCACATACATATCAACAACTGCAATCGTATCTCATAATAAGAGACTATTGAAAGAGAAGTTCTCAATGCGATAAAGAAATAGAGTAATCGTGCACATCAATTTGCTAGTTCACCCATAAGTGGATGTGTACGTAAAAGCACAATTTTATCGTCAAAATCTGAACTTAGAAACACATTTAAAGGAAAATCATCTATTATGTACTGGCTGAAAACTGAAAAAAAAAAAGAAAAAAAGAAAAAAAAAGAGCATTCTAAACTAAAAGATGGACAATAATGAAATTATGAAATTCTTGAACTGATTACTTACCGAGGAAAGCGCTTGGGTCGGAATTTCTCAGGCTTGCCGGAATACGACCTTCGAGTCTGTTGTATGAGACATTCATAGTCTTCCATGCCTTTGGATTTTGTGGAAAGTTTGGTAGCTTCCCACTGAATTGGTTTCTCCGAATATCCAATTCCACAATCTTAGTCAATGCAGCCAACGATTTTGGTAATTTCCCCGTGAATTCATTCCCATCCAGATAAATTTTCTTCAAGGAATTCATCCCAGCAAAAAAGTCTTCTGGGATTTCACCAGAGAAGTGATTGTACGACAAGTAAAATGACACAAGTGAACTAAGTTTGTTCACACTAGGGATAGGACCGTCAAAGCTATTGTTCATGACGCTTACGGTTTTCAGGCCAGATAAATCCAAAAGTGCGTCTATATCGATAATTCCCCGGAGACCCATCTTCGATAAATTCAACCCGAACACATTGCCATCGTGACCACAAAACAGACCTGCCCAGTTGTCCTTGCCGTTGCAGGGAGATGTGGCGTTAGTCCAGTTGTCCAGAGCAGTGGCGTTTAATAGAGACGACTTGAACTTGAGGAGGGTGGCTGCCTCCGTCGGGTCCGAAGATGAAACAACGTACGATAATACTAAGAAAATTAGCATGAAAAGCCAGTGATGGTGATCATATGCTTTGTGAATATGAACCATCATAAAAATTAGGGTTTTTCGTTTTGGAAAGTAGGTTTTGATAGAAGAAGAAGAAGAAGAAGAATGGAGGGATTGAATAAAATGGGGTTAAGGTTAAGTTGGTGTGGTGAAAGAACTAGAGTAGGGGAAGCTGGAAAGGTACAAATAGAAGAAGAGGGGTGCGAGAATGACAAGGTTCATTGTGCCCTCTCAGGAATCATGAGCTGGGTTGAGAGCCGGCATAAATATTTTAATTAAAAGATTTCGATTTTATTTTCCCTTAGCAATACTAAGCGTGTTTGTTTATTATTTATCTTTAGCTTGGCGTGTGTCGTTGGATTGCTGTTTTGTTCTTGTTAATGGTGTTGGGGAAATTGTATCTCATTGTTGGCTCAGCCGATCGGATTTATGTTAGGAACGAGATCACTTTCACTAATTAATTACTTCATTCCCTCAATTAGTTATAATTTCTCAATTGTATTAGATATCGACTGTACAAGAGTAATTTTTTGTGTGACCATAACGTCATTTGACATGCCGACTAATTATTTACGGAAAACTTTGATTTTTGTCCCTAATTGACCAATATCTTAGACTTAACCTAATTGGTTTGAATATTTTGATTGAAAGATAAATGTTAAATTTCAATATTAATTAAGAAATTCAATCAAGAAAATTAACAATTCTCCCTAAAATTGTGCAAAGATTAGTATCAAGAAGAGATTTTTTTTTCCTCGTATATACTGTGAAAATCCGGTAATTTTTTATTTATTTTAAATATGGTAAAAAATGAAACATTTCTATAAATATAGGTATATTATAGTCAACGAGAGTTGATTGAGTTGGTAAAGATCGTTCTTCTCGCTATATTAAGACATGGGTTCGAGTCCTGACGCCAACAATCTCTTTTGGTGGGCAGTCTGTAAAAACCTTAAAAGACTCTTAAGACCACAAATGTAAGTCATCAAAGAAATTTGTGGTATGCCCTAGCCGGTGATGTGACATCCTCCCTTCCCCTCTAAACTTTTTTTACACCGAAAACAATAATATGCGTATACTTTACATAAAAAATAGGTATAACTTACATTAAAAAAATTGATACATTTTAAGTATGATAAAGTAATATTCTGATGAAACATGGATCCATTAATTATGATATATAAATTGGGACATTTAAGATTTTAAAAAGATAAAATCCAAGATTTGTAATTGTCGCAGGTTAGCTAGATACTGCTCTTTTTGTCTTTTTTTTATTTTTATTTTCTGTTTTGATCAAATGGACCGTGTTTGTCTTACTAAAATTTTTATTTATATGGAATTATTTGGATCTTGGAATAGTGTGTAAAAGTAAACACAACGTTAATTTCTTTATTATACTAATAGTTTTTCCAGCTTAGTTTGTGCTGTTTAGCTAGCTAGGTTGCTCTTTGTTCTTGTAATGACGACGTGAACTTCATTGTTGGTTCAGCCAAACTTCTAAGTGATTTGCAAGTACTTACATGTACTTTAAAAAATGAGTTGTGTGCACTATAAAAACTATTATTTTAATAGTTAAGAGTATTATTACCTGTCCTAAACAGTAATTCTGTTAACAAAAAAACCAGTAATTTTGTTACAATACTGCTATGACATATTTCAATCATACGTATTCTGCATATATAAGCTATATAAAATACCTTGTAAAAAAAAACTATATAAAATGTATACTCAAATTGCAGTGGATATATACCTTTATAACATCGATAATTAAGAAAATAGCAAAACAGATCCCTCTACTGTTTGTAAACTCGTTAGAATTTATTATTAGAATGGTTCTTACTTCTTCGAGCTAAATAAAATACTCGAGTTTGCTGTAGACAGTTTGAAACTGATTACACTTCAAAGTGTATCTTAACATAAATTATTGTGGTAGTTTCACTCTTACTCAAAAGAATTGATCAACTTTCTCGTACGTTTTTATGTGGATCCAGAAACACTCACATCAATACAATGAATAAACACACAAGAAAGGGATAAAAAAACGCAAGGAATTCTTGTCGTTCAAAGAAAATATTCAATTGTATTAATCCAAAAGTCCTCCTTAACTCTAAAGTACATTGTCTTTATATAATTAAAGAAAATAACCTAGTGTTCTACAAAGAAATAAAAATACATTAGAAAAGTACTTAATTTCTCTGTCGAATTAGTAATTATGATAAATAACAAAACTTAATACAAAATAAGAAGTAATTCCTTAATTTGCTTCTGCATCAGATTTCAATGGCGCAAGGGGCTTCCCACACAACCCTTTGTATCCTGCATAATATTGTTAAATTTACTACTCATACGAAAACTAATGTGTAGGATTTATATAAAACTAGTCTCTTACCACACTCTTTGGTCTTTTGTTTATTACGGCGCACTAAGCACAAGTTAATTGCTTGTTATTTTGATTTAAGTGAAATACACAAAAGTTAATGAACACCTGTTTCGTTGAATGTGCTACCACGCAAAGAGGAATCGTCAGTGGACATCTATAAAAGGAAGCTTATATTGGCAACCTTGTATATTCCGCAGGAGATTGACAAAATAATGCCAGCAAATAATTTATCGTTGTGGATTCTCTCCGAGAGCACCTGACACAAACATCCAGCTGAATACCTCATGTATATATTAATGTTAAATATCTAGTATCGTCCAGGAAAAATATAAAGATTTCAATATAATCATCCTATCTGTCTTTGAGTTCATCTGATTAGTACTGCTCTTCAGCATCCAGCATTGTTAACGTTCATTCGGCAATCCTCTAAGTTGTTCTTAAGACAAAACAACCACTTTGCTGAGCACCCACAGCACCAGAGAGAACTCAAATGCAAATAATGTGTGAAGCAACCCCCGATCAAGTGCAAACCCATAGAGCGTGATCCCTCCGTTGTTGTGACTCAAATACGCCACTGCACACACACGCCAAGCTATACATTAGCATCCATATCATTGTTGCGCAATAGAAGCATGTATATGTTGGTATTCAAAGTTTACTAACTCAATACCAAAATATGTGGGTGATAAGTTTACAAACTCTATCACACCTCTCACTTTGCACTCTCAATAAACTTGGACAAGGAAAGAAATAAGTAAATGAAGAAGCAAGCTTTTGTGTTGCACAAAACTGCAC
>JADOBS010302169.1:0-13450 GCA_015708375.1 Cydonia oblonga
ATGGGTAAACAAACAAGGGGGTAGAAAGATAAAGATCGAAAGACAAGTGGTGGTCAGCGACTCAGCATAATATTTTAAGAGAGAAAAAAAAAGTAAACAAACGGTCAACATGATAATATTGGGGTAAGGTGTCAATACCCAATTTTTACTGACTTAGGTGGCCCAGTAATTGTCCAACACCTGTCTTTAAAAATCACACCCAAATTCTTGTTATCCTGATAACCAAACGGATAATTCTTGCCTACTGATAGGTCAGAAACAATTTTTACTGACCATTAAATAGCTCAATAGAAATGCTACACCTGTCCATTTGATTGC
The DNA here is from genome assembly GCA_015708375.1 of Cydonia oblonga. Taxonomy (NCBI): domain Eukaryota; kingdom Viridiplantae; phylum Streptophyta; class Magnoliopsida; order Rosales; family Rosaceae; genus Cydonia; species Cydonia oblonga. The sequence goes on from JADOBS010302169.1 coordinate 319, forward strand.
TCCAAGCTCCTGCTATTTTGATAACCAAACATCCTACTTGCTCCCATAACCTGATAACCAAACAACATTCTTCTTCCTCCCATAAACCCCACCAGACATGGCTGACCAACCCTTACCTCCTCCAACCTTTGCCGTCCAACGACCCCACTCTCGTCTTCTTTTCCAGCCTCTTCTCGCCGACCCCACCTCGTCTCATTCTCCAAGCTCTCCCCTCCGGTCCGGAGGGGCTGAACCAATCAAGTGTTTTGGTGAGGGAAGGGGCTGAACCAGAGCTCCAATCGTGTTTTTCAGCGAGGGGAGTGGCGGCTACCACTCCTCGCCCTCACGTGGCTTCACCATTGGTCACAACCAGAGAGAGGACTTCAACTTAAACCAAAGCGGGAAGAAAAATCAGAATAAAGAAATAATAGCATTTAGAATTCAAATTCAGACCATTTGAAACAAACAAAAAGAAAACCCTAAACTAGTGCGACAAGCTCTTTTGCAATATGATTGCAAGGACGATCATATTGTTTGGATTAAGAATTTGTCCATTTTTTCAAAGTCCTAACTTGAAATGGACTTCTCTTTGCAAATTTTGGGTTTTTATTTCTAAATGAGTGTACGGATAAATCTACCAATTGAATTAGGTTTGTGAGCGTAATTTAGGTAGTGAATATGGTTTAAAGAGATATTGATGGTTTAATTAAAGTTAATATGGGTGAAAAGAATAAATTGGGTGTAAAAAGAGATTATATGGGTTCAAATAAAATTTCCTTCGATATACCCATCCAACTAAAAATATCTCCACACTTTTTATTCAGAATTTGAATTTTTTTTACATCAAAGTGTTCCTAAAATTAAACAAGATAGATTATTAAAAAAAATAAAAATAAAATAAAAAAATCCAAAATTATTAGTAAAAAAAGTACATAAGTTTAACAAATTATAATGCTGGGTTGGAGATAGCCCAAGTGTATGGTAAGTAACTATATCGGGTTCAATATCTCTTTGAGTAATCATTTTGACCACGTTTTTTTCCTCCTTGACCAACCCCTCCTTACAAACGTTGTCAACCAGGATATTGAAAGTAAGCACATTTGGAGAGGTATTTTTGCTCACCATTTCATTCAACAATCCTGTAGATTCTTTCCGCTCCCCTTATTTGCAAACTCCGTGAATCAAAGAGGTATAGGTAATGACTTTGGGAGGAGCAATACCCTTTCTCATCATTTATGAGAAGAGGTTCAGTGCATCAATAATTAAAGTATCCTTACAAAGACTATCAATGATGGTGCTATAAATAATTAGGTTAGGTTTGCAAGTTCCCTCTTCCATCTTCTTAAGCAATTGATTGTAAACTTTCATGCAAAGTCCCTTTACTAGGGTGCCGAAAGCAATCGCAACCAGCTTGCGGTTACTACTCTCCAACATTTTATTGAAAAGTTGTGCTGCCTCGGCCACTCTATCCTCAAGAAGAAAGCCGCAGATTAGAGTGTTGAAGGTCGTGAAAACAACAATTAATGATGATGCTTAGAACATAAATACCAGGACGAACCCGAAACCCATTTGGTTATTCAAAGAGATGACTGCAGAATAATGTTTCAACTTCGCAACTTGACCCAATAATTGATTGAAGCCGACAACGGAAGGCAGAGGACGCGTTTGAAGCATTTCGTCCAACACATTGAGGGCATCCTCAAGATTAGTGACTTTCGCAAGGCAAAACAGCCTTGGTCTTGGTGGGGGAAGTTTTTGGGGTTTAGCCTATAGTAATTTGATATTTAACTACTTACCGCACCAGAGAAAGGTAATATCCTCAACATTTATTCGAAGGATTAAAAGGAAATTTATTTTCAGCTGTGTTACTGTATATACACCATCTGAAATGCAGAACGGATCATCTGCCTTAAAACTAAACCATTCACCTGAAAGACTACTTGTCCACCATCAAAGACCTTTAACAGATATCATACATCAACATTCGCCAAAGGGAAAACAGACTCGAAAAAGTAAGGAATTCAACACAATGCACGGTCAGCACGGAAGAAAACCTTAACACTTATCTATCTGCCACTATTGAAATATAGGGAGGTCAATCTTTGTTTGTTGGTTTAAACTTGGCTCTGCTCCAACAGCAACGATGCCTCCTTCTCCGGTTTCAGTTGACATCTTCAAGAAGTAACTATGCCTGCGATATTAAATACTTAGAACCTCGTGTGAATTTAGGAGAATGGCTGACAGAGTAAGCATATTTACCATCGAGTGTCTGCTGTCAATTCAGGATGGAAGGCAGTCGCCAGCAAATTCTTTTGTCGAACTGCTACAATCACTTTATTCTCAGGCACAGGATTCTCCTGAAATATCAAAAACTAATAAGAAAATAGCAATGAAGGTAGGTAAAACGAACTTAATATATGTCAGCAGCATGCTATCATCGGTAATTTCATCTTAGAGGAACGATACTCTGGTTTTGTATAGCAATATAACTGCATATTTGCACACCAGAACAGAAGATTTGATAGTCTCTTCTCTTCGCTATATACAGCAGAAGCAGTGTTACTGACAACACATGACATAACCAGGTTTGTGATTGGTGATTGTACGAGCCCAAAACTAAGCGAGATGATATAACCGTACCCATGTACATAACAAATTAGTCTATCTAATTCCAGTCAACAACTTTCAATCATAGACATATGTTTCAGACAAGACCACAAGAAATTTACCGCTTCTCGGATAAGAAAATAAACTTTTGATCATAACTTGCTCCACTATCATAAACTTGCAAACTAACTACCCTATTTTAGAAAGAGATGATGAACTTGTTCTGATACGATAAGTATTTCAACTCCTTCCAAAACAAGTCTTATGTTTTACAAGGAAATATGGTTACTGAAGAAGCAAATAGAGCTGCCAACTTAAACGAAACAAACGAGGCTTGACCAAAGACTGATTATATAACAGTATAACCAGTAAAAAAAATCTATGGACAGAAGAAAAACCACAAACCTCTTGAGCTTCAACCGCAGAATTTGAATCCACCACCTTATTAGATGGGACAGGATAATCAGCCAGCACTTCAACTTCTGGTCCTACGTCAAGGATAGCAGGAGCACGGATGAAAACTCCACGAAATACTTGAGGACCACCTTCCGTAGAAGCAAGCTCTGGTACTGCAAGTTCAGCCTCAAAGCTCTGAATCTGCAAGTTTTTGGCTTCCCAAAAGCAAAACAATTACCACATTGAATATCGAAATCACGCAAACTTGAGAATGGAGAAGTGAGTGCATTACCTGACTGCCAAAGAAGTTTCTGTGGACGGTGCAATCTAGGCCGCCAACAAGTTCCTGTCCTCCAATTTTCTGCCCTGAAAAGTGAAAAACATGCCACTCGTCTCATCACATTTATAAAAACAATTGAACATGTCAATAACTTAAAGGATTGATAACAGCAACGAAAGAAAGAAGGAACATGAACGTGCCCGTAGCTTTGTTTGCTAAGAAGATAAGACCTGCACAGGTCCCCCAAACAGGCTTCCCCATTTTAACAAACTCACGCAAAGCAGGAAACTGTCAACAAAATAAACAAATATGAAGCAAAGGAACAAATCAAAACAAACCCAGAGGCAGAGAGAGAGAGAGAGAGACCAGGTTGTGGTACTCAGCGAGCTTAGCCATGGTGGTGCTCTCCCCTCCAGGGATAATAAGGGAGGCCACGGTTTCAAGCTGCTCTGGCTTCCTTATCTCCACGCCCTTCACCCCAAGCCTTCTCAGAGCTACAACACACGCAAACAGTCACACAGTGCATCAGAAAAACATAGCGCAATGATATCGAATGCATTTGCTGCGAGAGAGGAGCCAAAAATGGAGTGCCTGCTATGTGTTCGTTGAAAGACCCCTGAAGAGCAAGAACGCCGACGAGGGCCATTTTTGCTCCGAGCCGCACAGAATTTGGGTTGACGAAAGATGGAATCGAGGAAGGCTTAAAGCGATTGAGCGCACTGGTCTGGCGGCTCTGGCCTCTCGTTTTCTGGGTGGGCTCCGCTTTTGGCCGTTTTAATAACAATATTTCACTTGATTTCTTGGTCCATGTTTTAGGAAATCCTGAAATTCAAATGTTGAAATTGGAAATATTGAGATTCAAAACTTGAAGAGAATTCTGATTTGAGTTCTTGATTGCACGGTTTTTTGGAATTGGATCCTCCTGAGCAGGAGATCAGGATCCTAGGGATCAAATAACATGGACCGTTGGATTTTAATCAAACGGCTACAAACAGAGGGTTTCTCTAAAAATTATAATAATTGTAGCCGTTGGATCAAAATCCAACTGCCCATGTTGTTTGATCCCTAGGATCCTGATCTCCTGCTCAGGAGAGGATTCAAATCCCCTTTTTTTCAGTGACTTGATTATTATATGGAAGGAGTCGATTAGTTGTCCGCCAGTATAGAGTTAGGGGTGGGCATTTAGAACTAAAAGCTGAAACCGAAACACGAATTAAATTGAACCGTACTGGCCAATTATGTTTTTGCGATTTTGAAACGATTTTGGTTTAAAAGTAATATGAAAAGGTGGTACTTTCATATTTCTCTCAATTTTCGGTCGTCAAATCGATTGATTGAAAAAGATCAATTGACAAAAATCAACAATGATGTGTAGAGATAAAAATAGATGTGTGAACAACAATATCATATGACAAACAATTTTGTTTCAGTTTTGAACATCTAAAACCTCACCGAGACTGAACCGCACTACAAAAATTAAATAAATATTTAATTTAATACCGGTATTAGGTTTTCTTTGCTTTGTTTTTTCAATGTGTTTTGCTGCTTTTGTAGGCTTTTTAAAGTATAAATAACTAATGTAATTTATATTGCTTATGTATTTGTATTATGTAGAGGTGGTCATTTTGAATTCAAGTATCGCATCTCTTACTCTTAACCCACTACCACAACAGCAAGCTCCAAAGCATATCAAGCTTCTAGTTCACAATATTCAGTGGCTCCTCATCCATCGAATTCAATTTTACAAGGTCCAAGGTCTTCCCAAGTATCATCTTCTCAAGCTCGTTCAAAGGCCTCTTAACCTTCGAAGAGTAAGTGTCCAAAAGGAAAGGGAAAGAGAAATGGTTGAACGATGCAAAGTAGTGACTTAAAAGTTGAAGCACCAAAACCTTTTTGTTGAATTGCATGAACCATTTATTTTTTCGGGTTATACTACTAATCCCATAAGGCATTTTGTCTTGAAGTTTGTTTGAACTTCAGTTTTAGTGTGGTAAACTTAACTTTTTCATTTGGGTATTACTAAAGTAATGTCATAAGGCATTTTGATGTTGAACTTTATTTCAAGTTCAATTTAGTGATCAAGAATTTTTTTCAATTGGGTTATATTAATAGCATAAAGCATTTAGTTTGCAAAACCAAAGCTGTTTGAAAAACCAAAACTGTTTGAAACCAAATCAGACTGCAACCAAATGGTTTGGTTTCATTTCGGTTCAAGCTTCAAAACTGCGGAAAATATAGTATTGATGATATTTAATTTGCTTCCATTTTGTCACAAGCCGAACAAGGTGTAACAATCTGACCATTCGCACTCCACTTAAGCATTTCAAAAGACAACTGATTTGATGTGAAATGCAAAAAGTTTCTTCACGCTGTTTGGATTCCAAGAGAAAGATTTTGTCTTCGAATCACTCTTTGAGAAGATTTAAGAAAAGGCAAAAGGAAGTGAAGGGTTACAAGTGGATTCTCCTAGTAGATAGGGCATTCCTCTTCAACTCAGTGTATCCCGAGATCAAACTCTCCCCCTTTTGTAATTTTGATGATTAGAGAGATTGAAATGTTATAAATCACATGCGTGCTACCTAATTCAATATTTTTGAAAATAAAAATTGCCATGGTGTGACAACGCAAGTGGTAGGCGATATGATATAGCACTTGAGATGGTCCAAATTCTCTTCTTCTTCAACAGGTTTCACAATCTCAAAAGAGTAACACAAAAGTTGCTCTATCACTCGATAGATTAAATAAATAACACATATCTTACATCACTAGACCGAGCATGAACGAATGGATACTTGAATTGGACTCGTCGATGGAAGAACTTGCTCCAATGCATCATTCAAGGAAAGGAAATATACAAATAAATTTTCCAATTTTAGGTTCGAATTTTGTAAATTTCTAGTTCTATTCTAAATATAATCATTTTGTATGTTTTTTTTTAAACGATCCTATATTATTAGAAGAATAAAAAGGTAGGATTCCTTAAAATTATGATAATTTAAATTTCACTTGCTAAACTAATCAAAGTTATACATCAACAACATATCAATTTAAAATACGATGGAGGAACTAAAAATTAAGGGGTGTGATATCCACACACCCCTTTTTACTTCTCTCACACCTTTTTAGATTTCGGTCATCAGATCGGATGAATTGAAGAAGATCTAACGGACAGAATTTAACAGGGGTGTGTGAGAAGTAAAAAGGCGTGTGTGGATAGCACACCCCAAAATTAAATATGGATCAATTAGATACAAATGATATTATCTACACTAAAGGGAAGGGGGTAGATTTAGCTTTACAATGAGTTAGTAATAGTATGATTCAAATTCGTCTTTGGCATGAATTGAGATTTTAAAAGTGATTATTTTGATTAATTTTTCAAACAAAGACCTTTTATTTGTAGGACTCGGTTAGAAGTACTTCTAAAATGACTGAAAGTGCTTTTGGAGAAAGTGATTTTGAGTTAAAAATCACTTATAGTGCTTCCTGCAAAAAGTGCATAACTGTTATTTCTCCAAAATGCAAATGGATAAAATTTTCTAGTCACTTGTATTTTTACTAAAAATTCATTTTTTTTTGGAAAGTGCTACTCGCACACCTATTTTTACCTCTCACACACTCTTGTTAATTTTGACCAATGATCTTCTTCAATTCATTCGATCCGACAATTAAAAATTAATAAGGGTGTGTGAGAAGTAAAAATAAGTACAAGGATAGTACTATTTTTTTTCTAAAGCAACCCTAAAAAATTATTTTAAAAGTATTTTCACAAAAAAAACGTTTTCAATCCCAACCAATTTAGAACTATTTATTTGACCAAAAAAAAAATTAGAACTATTTACACAAAAAAAATTAATAAAAAAGGAAAAGAAAACTATGCAAAGTCTGAGAGAGCCAGAGGTTCCAACACAAACTGTCGCGCGTTTTATCGGTGCACGTATGAACTCGGAAGGAACTCTCCACAGTTGTCCGTGGCAAAAGGTATGAAATCCTCTCTCATGGCTCTTCAGCTTCGGCTTCTTCTACATTGTATTCCTGAGCTAGCCTGCCTCCTGGGTTCTTTAATCCTCTATCAAAATCTTACCTTTGGCGTTTGCGGTGTTTCCACAAGCAGCATAGCTCGGGGTTAAATTGAAAGGCGAAAAACTTGATTAGCTTTGTATGATATTGATTATGATGAAAATTATTAGCTAAGATTCTAGTTCCAAACCCTTGATTAGATTTATCTAATGGTGATTTTATGCAATATAGTGTTCATGTTAAATGTAGTTTGAACAGGTCATGGAGTGATATTAGGTTAAATTTGGGGCTAAATTTGATTTTTTATAATCATGGTGGTGAAGGGTTGTGAGAAGCAAGTTCTTTTTGTTAATTTCCGAATGGGGTTTTATCGTTGGTCGAAAATTCACATGGTTTTCATGAATAGGTATTGGGGAAGCAAGAAATTTTGGCTGGAGCAGCCGGTTTCGGTTGCAAGGATTTCGTCTTCAACCTTTGTGTTTAACCAAACCCACAAGTTCTTTGAGAGTTGAGATGCAGCAGCAGCAGCAATACCACCACCACTTGGGTTTTGAAGAGTCACCAAGTGGAAGCAGTGGTGCTAGAGTGAGCTTATTGATTCGTCACCTTCCGGAAGCTATTTCTGAGGAGACTCTGTTTCGGCTGTTGTCCCACTATGGTGCTTCTTCTGTTCGCTCGTGCGCTGCTACTGGCCGGTCAATTCTCTCTTCTCCTTCTGAATTGTTATTGTTCCTCTGTTTTTTTCTTTTGCTCCCCTCTCTATAATCTATATGCATATACTCTCAGGCTGAGGAACTGCGCATTTGTGGATTTCCAAAACGAAGGCTTGGCGTACCAGGCACAACGACAGTTAAATGGGTATCACAAGCACTGTCATATACTCGTTTTCTTGCATTGCAGTCACATTGTCACATTATGTTACTAATTGGTTTGTGGCATTGTTTTCTTTGTTTGGGTAGGCTGAGGTTTCTTGGTAAGGTCTTAAAAGTAGAGAGGGCTGTCGCCAATAATGATAAGCCATCACAGGCTTCTAACAACGATTCTATTTCTGTAAACCCCACTTCCAAACCATCTTTGGTCCACAATCCTACCATCAAGATAGAGGCTGAAAATGTTGAAATCTCAAGGTCAGAGCCCATTGCTCCAAGGCTTGGTGTAGACTATTCCTTTCCTCCTCACCTCGAGTATGTTATTCCACTCCACTTCTTCAAATTATTAAAACATATTTTATGAGGGTCCTCCTGTACTTGAGAAATTTATGTATATGTTGTTAGTCTGTTACTCATGTTAACGTGGATGGGAAGTTATATCTCTATTGTACCCTCCAATAGGTTTAAAATGATTTGATTTTGACATATTACAGGTACGCTTACCCGCCACCAGATGGAAATATTCTAACCAACATTGTAAATGCTCTTATAGCTGTACCTCGCTTTTATACACAGGTTCTCTCTAATCTCAGACAAAACTAGTGTAACAGTGCACTTAAGATCTCATAATTTGAATATGTACTTTGTTTTTATCTAGTCAGTGAGGCATATTTTGGGCCATATTATCTTAAGACTTGCACTCTCAATTGTAGGTTTTGCACTTGATGAACAAAATGAACATACCAGCTCCATTTCGTATGGCTCTTCCCTCTCCACCACTACCACCCTCAGTACCCGTGCCACTTCCACCACCTCCCCCACTTCTAGCCGAAAAGCCTTGCTCGGCTGATTTATCAAGTGAAGAGTCAGAAATGGAATCTTCGGATGAGGTAACTTCATAGATTGCCAAGTCTTCCTTTGATAACTATTTATGTTTTTTTTTCTTTAAGTTTGCACGCGTGAATGCGTGAGAGGAAGAGAGGGGTAGCGTGGTTTCAAGAATGAAAATTAAGAACAAAAAATGGAAAACGTTAACAAAAAAAGCACTAAAGCATCTGGAACACATATATGCACTTGTTAAGTGCACATTGAACTATGAGACTTGTGAAATCATTTCATGTTTCTTCAATTTCATACGTCCGCACATCCACATTTGGATTATTATGTCAAAAAGAAAAAAATTTACTCTAGCTGTCTAATTTTCTGGTTTCTTTGTAATTTATACATCCTATGAAACTTTGAATTGAATGTTATCAGGAAGTCAAGGAAAAATCCTATAGCGGAGCTTTTAGTGGACGGAAGCGTATTAAGCGGGAAGCTATTGTTGGTCCTGCAGTTGATAAAGATGTGGCTCATGAAGACGTTGGATTGAAATCAGCCACTCTTATCCCAAAGGAGATTCCAATGATAAAAAAGAAGAACGCTATCGTACAGGTCTTTAATCTTTTTGTGTAGGAAGAGGTCATTTACTTTTCAAGATGATTGGTCATCTTTGTAGGTTGATCTCTTACGCCTAGCTTTTTTTCATATATTCTTCTTGGATTGTTGCAGATAAAAATTGCACCAAAAGTTGTTGCTAATGAAAATAAAGATGATGGCATTACTGAAGACTCAGAGCATCCAGAAAATGAGAGTGCAGATATCAACGCTTTTGCAACTCCAGAAGAACTGGAAAAAGGAAAATTGCCTCCAGAAGAAATATTATCACTGCCAATGTTTAAGGTACCAATTTGACATTTGGCTCTATTTTGGTAGGCGGCCTTGCTGTATGGAGTCTGAAGCGATGCCTAGTCATAAAAATTATATTTGAACTTTGAGGGAAAAATTTAGTGACTTGTGAAAAAAGATCTTTAATACAGAGATATTACTTGGAATCTGCAGAACTATGCAGCTGGGAATCCGGCCTCGGTGTTGTATATAAAGAACTTGGCAAAGGATATTGTTGCTGATGACTTCTATTACATATTTGGTGAGCTCACAGTTCTGATGAACTCTATATAACTTATTTTAGTTTTCTTAAACAGTATGTTAGAAATCTTAGTTCTCTGCAAGTATTTATGCCGAGATATCCTAAAGAGTAGTATTGAAGAAGTGATCCTTTACGTGTGAATTCTCTTCACATTTTTTTGGTGTCCAAACGTAGAAATCACTCCAATTTTCCAGGTCCAAGAATTGTTAAACTGTCTTGCACCTAGGTTTAACCATTCTAAACTAGTGTAAAACTGTTGTTATGCCATAGGGTCATTATTTGGAAGCATTGATGCAGCCAAATCTGGTCTCAGCGTGAAGCTCATGCAGGTGAGATCTCTTGATCACCTTTATGCTTCCAAGTCAACCTTTGTTCCTTTACATATTTGATTACCTATGCTGTCCTAAGTTACTCTCTTTGTACATCAAGGATAGCTGAAATATTTCAATGGAACAAGAAAAAAAGTGGAACGATAGAAAACTAGGATGAGTTATGGGTTCAGTTTGAGAAAATTGTGGGGGACTATGAGGTTGGAATGAGATGTTTACCCTGACTTATGAAGAAAGCATCTATTAAACTTCAAGGAGTTCATATATAAATTCGAAGGCCTTGACAAAGACTTGTTGTCATGAAGATTTCATTCCTTATAAAGTGTCTGAGGCATGTTATATTATCTTGAAAGGTGTCTTTTGCCAATCTTTGCATCTGCATCAAGTGCTTTCCTACCAGCAAAAGCTGAAAGTAATATTTTGGATTGCAGGAAGGAAGAATGAGAGGCCAAGCTTTTGTGACATTTCCATCAGTTGAACTAGCACATTATGCTTTGGTATGCCCCTCCGATCTCAATTAATATTTGCTGTACAATTAGTATCAGGATGGTCTTGGTGCTCGTCTGCTAGTTTTATGACGATTTCATAGGTCTTGACGGATTTTTAATTGCATCTAGTGTACGCAGTTTTGCTTACCATTCAAGCAGATATCTGTAGTCCCTTTGTTATCTTGCTTTTTCGTTGAAGCATGGATAAAATTACTCATTTGTTATACCGTTATACCTTCGTTGCAGAATCTAGTAAATGGGTACGTGTTCAAAGGCAAACCAATGATCATCCAGTTTGGCCGGAATCCTGCAGCTGGGAAAGCAAATTAAAATGGTGAACTATCTGTGGACGTTCTGAATTTAATCCACCATGTTATCAGTTTTCTGGATTTATTCACCAGCAACATTGCGAGTAATCAACACCCTTGGTTTACCAGCATCAATAGATTTAAATCATCATGTTCTTATCTCTTTTAGAAATTGGCTGGGAGTGGGTTTTTCTCCAGAACTCCTCGAATGCCTGGTGGTGCAGAATATGTTGCTACCCATGGAACTAAAGTGGACTGAGAGCTGGCGGTTCTGAACCGGTTGAATATACATGCCCAGATGGTCTCAACTAGGCATCCTGCATCAGCTCAAAAGTACCAAGTTGTGATTAGTCACCCAAATGTGCCTTTGAATTGAGTCACTAGAGGTTTTCTAGAAAACCCTAATGACAAAGGCAACAGCCATTGTAGCATGACCGTAACAACTAAGACTCTTAGACTAAGGCCAAAGAGAGGAGGGTGGGATCAGAGAGTGCGGTATAGTGGGAGTCCGGATCCTCGTTGAATCGTTTTTGTGAGGATCTTTGGGATTCGTGAATCGTGTTCGTTTAACGTACATCATGTAATCGTAAATTATTTTAAATATTTTTATTTCAAAATAAATATGTAGTAGTTGACAAAAACGGATCATATGATATTCAATAAACAGACACGATTTACGGATTTTTTGGATCCTCACCAACAGAGCGGGTCCTGTTGGGTATGGTGGGCCAGAAAATCAAAGGGGTGTGACCGGTGTAATTTTTTGTCTTTGAGCTGTATCCGAGTTCCGGGCCTAAGAACTTCTCCATAGTTCTTCTCATGTCTAAAACTAACAAGTAGAGAAAGTTGGTTTCAAAACAGAAATGAATTGCTTTCTTTTCAGAGTAAAAGGGTTGGTTATCAAATATCAATCAAGTTAAATAATTAAGAAAACATAGTTTTTTTTTTTAACTTTTATATTGAAGTTACACAATGTATCAGTCATAATTTGGTAATAAATTCGTCATTTGAGAGAATTGAACCAATAACACAATGTAGCATATGAGTGAAAAGAAAACTAATAAATTGTAGTGACTAATGGCAAAAAGAAAAAGGTATAAATTGACCCAAAAAACCATTTTGACAAAAGTCAGAATTTGTAAATAGACATATACTCATTTGTTTGGATTTATAATATAGAAATTTAAAATTTTTTTGCTGCAAAAAAAAATTGAAATTTGGAACCTTTAATTCTAAAAATAAATTTTACGTAAATAGATATCATTTCTAAATTTCTATGAGTGGAAGTTTAAAATAACAAATCTCGTATTCAAATTTCATTGTTTGTTAAGTTAGTCAAATAAAAAAATTCACAAATTTTAAAAAATGTCCTTCATTTTAAAATTATTTGGTAATCTTAAGAAAAAGACAAAAATGCCAAAGCAATTTGGGTACATAATTATGAACTGGTGGGCGTTTCTGCGTCTCCGTGCTGTGGGTCACATCACTCCAAGAGCCACAGCAAATCAAGGTCAATCGAACCATGAACAACGGCGAACAGAGACGCCTAAACGGAGAAGCTGAGGAAGACGAAGACGACGACGACGCCAACAATGGCGGCCTCGCCGCCTGGGAGCGAGCTTACGCCGACGAGAGGTCGTGGGAGTCTCTGCAGGAGGACGAGTCCGGGCTTCTTCAGCCCATTGACAACCAGTCCCTCAAACATGCCCAGTACCGCCGCCGTCTTCGCGCCGCCTCCACTGCCCGGATCCAAAAGGGTCTCATTCGTTATCTTTTCATTGTTATCGACCTCTCTAAGGTATCTGATTCCTGTTTGCTTGTTGCCCTTAGGAAATCTTATTCAATTTTGCTGGGTCTGCCATCTGTTTGTGTTGAGAGAGAGAGAGA
>JADOBS010302170.1:0-13451 GCA_015708375.1 Cydonia oblonga
TTTGTGTGCTACATATAGAACAAGGACAAGAAACCCACAACGAACATCACCAATCCACCAATCCACCAATGCAATCATCGATCGATCAAGGCACAATCTTGAAAGATTTCATCTTGTCAATCCAAGTAACAAACGAATTCCTCGAGTTTCGAAACCCGACGAACCCATGCTCCTTGCTTTTGTTCATGCTACAAATCATACTCTCCCCACCCAGCACAGCATCCACAAACCACCACACCCCCACCTCCTCCAACCTCGTCGCCTGCAGCTCATTCTCCCTCACTATCTCCTCCCACACCCCCTCCTTCCCCTTCATCCGCTCCGCCAAGCTCAGCCTCCCGCCTCCCTCCTCGATCCCATACTCCTCTATCCCGAACTGCTCCGCCAGCACCTTCCACAAATGCTTCCACTTGAACACATCCCCGTTGTTTATATTAAACGCTTCGTTTTTCGCATACGGGTCCACCGCCGCCCATATCTGCTGCTCCGCAATGAGATCAGCATCAGAAGCCACCGAGTAACAATTCCACACCGCACTGCTTCCCGGAAACTTCAGCGGCAGCCCCTCGTGCTTGCATATCGCGGCGTAGACGCAGAGCGTGCCCACGATGTTCATCAAGCTGTAAGGGGAAAACCCGAAAATATTCTCGGGTCGGTGCACCGACCAAGTCAGATCCTCTTTCTTCTCCACTTCAGCAAGCAACAAGTCTTCCTGGGTGTAGTAGAAATTTGGGGCGTCCAATCGGGGCAAGTCCTCCGTAAACGGCGGATCGTGCGGCTGGATCTTACCGAAGGACTCGAACGGTCCGACGTAGTGTTTGGCGCCAGTCTGGAGGCAGATGTGGCTGAGCTTCGGCGCGTTCGGGATGACGGAGTCCAAAACGTTGCGCAGCATATTACCGTTAACCTCGCAGTTCTCCGCCTCGGTGGATCGGTTGGTCCAGGTGACGTAGAAGATGTGAGTGACGTCGGTTAACGGAGAGAGTTTGGCTTTGGCGTCGTCGGGATCGGAGATGTCACACTGGATGTACTCGACGAGGTGGTCGGCGTTCCAGTTGGGGCGGGGACGGCGCGCGACGCCGTAGACCTTCCATGGGCCGCCGGGGGTGTCGGAGAGGGGGAGGATCTCGGCGAGGCTGTTGCCGACTATGCCGGTGACGCCGATCACGAGACCCACGCTCTGGGGGCCGCGCAGGTGTTCGTCTTCATCGAATTTTTTCTGCAAAAATCGGAATTAAAAACGTTAATTAGGAAAAAAATTGGAAAAAAAAAAATTGGAAAGGATGGATGGCGGAGGAATTGTGATTGCCTTGGCAGCGCCAACAGCTCCGGCCCACCACCAGCTCATGTTCTCGGATTTGGAACTCTCTGAGAAATTACAAGTTAATTTCACAAAATTTTGATCGGATTTGCACCTTCGCGTCTTCGATTTTTCAACATTTCTGCGCCAACTAGTCACACGGAGTAGCGGGGTGGAATTGTCTTTTTGCGCCGGATGATTGATTGTGCCACGTCATTAACGGTGACGTGGAGGCTTTATCTTCTTTTAGGGCCCAGCTCCAAGTCTAAGCCCAATAATCTAACAAATTCCGTTCTTTTTTTTAAAAAAATATTAGCAAACTGCATTTCCAAACTTACAAATCGTTGCTACAATGAGAAGAACTAAGATTTAACTCTCATAATTGATGAATTTAGTATCACTAAATATCATATGAGAATATGAGGAACAAAGCCTCACTCGATGATGAACCAAACCTTCCAAGAACTATTAGCAGTGCTAATAGCTCCGGCCCACCGCCAGCTCACACTTTAGAGCTGCCAGGGTGGCAAATAAAACTGAGAAAAAAACCAATATCAATAAATAGAAAGAGTTTGGGGAGTGGGAAGAGGATCCGGTTAGGATCTCTCCTATCAAAAGTTCAGGATCAAGCAATTCAGGCCGTTGAAATTTGATTAAACGATTATAATTATTATAATTTTTAAAAAGACTTTCTATTTGTAACTATTTGATCAAATTTCAACTATCCGAATTATTTGATATTGGACATTTGATGGGAGAGATCGAACCGGATCCCCATCCTAGGGAGTGGACGGTGGAGGTGACACGTAGAAGTAGAGAAGGGCAGTTATCAGTCAATTATTTGGTGAAGTCTGACAGCCAGTCTTTTTGTTTGCAACGGCAGCCGCTGCATGAGCCGTGACATTGTTGCCAACGTGGATCTTTGTCACATATTTGTCTGTTTATCTGCTTATTGGAATTAAATAACACTACATGTGAATCATGATCCAAAATAATACTACATAATCATGCAATCAATATTAGTAATCCTTATTTCTTCTGAAAGATCTTTTAATGTATTGTTATTAGGATAATACTTGGGTCCTCACCGGTCAGGACTCATTTTTGAGGTGGACCAATAATATTGAAACACTTGGCACTTTAAGTAATTTTTTATTATTACTGATCCACTCAAAATGCCAAGTGTTTCAATATTATTGGTCCATCTCAAAAATGGGTCCTGACTGGTCAGGACCCAAGTATTATCCTTGTTATTATACAAGCTAAACGAAATTATTTTCTCAAGTGTCCTTTTAATTGTATAAGAAATATAACATATGTACCAGTGTTCCGAGCACACTGATAATATTTTCTAAATTCCTGACCTTTTTGGTTTTTCCAAGAGCGAGAGTAAATAGTTAACATTAGGATATATCACCAATAGGAAATGAGCACGTTTATCAACGCTTAAGTAATATTTCAATCATCAACTTCTATGTCATTTAGTTTTAAAAAAAAATTCTACAAATTTAGTTTCCTTATCATATTACTCTACTGATAATAGATGATGCTAGTAGGACCAATATATTGTCCATAATTCATGCTCATAGTTCTTATTTTCGGAATGAGTTAGTAACTAAAGCATTTGTGTGTCAATGGCTGGTATTAAAATTGCAATATTTTTAAAATTAACACTATAATTTAGTGATATTATTCTCTACATGTAAATGAGAAGTAATAATATTCAACTCCCATAATTGATGAGTTTAGTGTCAATAAATTCCAAGAGCTTATAAGAAATTAGCCATTTTTCATATTACCAATTAGTTTTACGGCAAAACGCAACTTCCTTCATCTCGTTATATAAAATATGGAAAATGTAATAATTTCAAGTTTCTGAAAGGATTGCATGGGCTGGCCCAAGCCTGCAATGGGTACAGCCATTTCGTGAAGGGCTTTATTTGAGAGCCGACTGGTCCATGGTCCATGGGTATTCCCGTAAAGATCCAGTCTTCAGTTAGCTAGCTGGTTTGATAAACGAAGAGCGGAGACTGATTGAGCACACAACATTGCAGTCGGACTCGGACCCAATCGCCATTGTTGGAGCTTCATAGGTATTTCCCTTCTCCGTGATTTCTTATGAACTTCGTCCGCTCAAATTCCCTTTTAATTTAAACATTTTTAACCTAAATTTATACTGAATATATAAATGCTGAAGCTTGATCGCTAGTTCCGGCCTGCAAACCGCCATAGCTGAAGCGATGGTTCTTACCAACTTCAATGGAGCTGGCGTTGGATTCGGTACGATTTCCTAAAGCTTCTTTTGTTATAATCTATGTGGTGCGATGAGGCGGTGACCAATTCAGTTTGTTTTCTTCAGGATTTGGTGTTGGCTGCGGTTTCGGCGTTGGATGGGGTTTCGGAGGTTGGTTCCTTCTCCCGGTTGAATTTTGATTGCATTTTTTAATTCATTTGCCTGAAAAATGTTTAATCTTTATAACAATTAGAATTGTTAATTGGAAGATTAAAACAGTTTTTGGTGCTTAATTTCGTAGCCTAATTCTCTATTAATTAGGCATTTCCACAAATTGTGCAATAAAACATGTGTTCACAGCATATCATCTAGGTAGATATTGTGGATCCACAAGGCGGATGGTTTCAAAACGATTTCTGTGCGGTTTATGAGCAATGAAGAAAAGAACTTTCGAAGTGCAAAGTCTGTGAATTGTGAATCTGTTTTTTAGCACCGTTTCTTAGAATAATGGTTGACAAATAAACACCAATTCTCAATGGTTGAGTTGTTGAGGAGGTGGTGTTGTTCTGATCACCTTGGCATCTTCGTAAATCTTGTGTTCGTATGGTCATTTGATGGTGTCTCTGTCCTATCTTTTAAGAAAAGGAAATTTGTAGCAATTCGTGAAAGGACTGTAAGCTGAGGATTTCATTTGGTTCATCCTCTACTTGGTTCTTCACTGTCAAAATGTAGTGGGGTAAACATTTGTTGATACTCTCCCAGAGGAGAAGTAGGCTCTTTGAATACTAGAGATTTATTCAAGACGGATGTGATGTCAATGGAATCCGCTTTTCAAGACGGATGTGATGTCAATGGAATCCACTTTTCTTGGAGGGAGGGTAGTTTTAACTGAAAGGAATAGTAGGAATTGGTTCTTCCCCACGGGCCAATTTAGGAACCTCAGAAACATGTTAATATTTGGATCATCTGATGGCCAATTGAGATCCCTTTTCATCATGTTGGTGCACTAACGATTGGTTTGAACTTAAAGCATCTGTACCAGGAGGATTATTGGGAGGGTTTTGCTGTTCGGCATGTATATGCGACTGAAAACGAGATATCCTCCTCCCCTCTTCTTTTCCACCAGCGCAAAAATCCCTTGATCCGTCTCCTCTCTACCGTGGCCAAAATTTTGATACCTTGCGAGTCTGGTTATGCGTTTGGATCAATTAGTGATGACTTGATCATTAGTCAATGCAGAAGTGTTGGACTGGTTGTGTCTCTAGAGTCGAGACTGAGGCTGCATTTAAGCTTCAAACAGATTATCATATGATGTGCTTAGTATTTGTTAGCCCCCAATTTCAGCATAGGACTATCAACTAGCATTAAGGAATTATCCTTATTTACTTAACACTGTTTGTTATTCGTACTGATGTACTGTGATACACCTTGTTTGCTGATTTACGACGTTTTTCTGCCACAGGCACACCTTTGAACTTCTTGGGCCTTGGTGCAGGTATAACCTTTCCCTTTTAATCAAACCGGAATCTCTTGTTTATATTTTTGGAATGTGTTGGATCTATGTCAAGTACACCACGATGCATCTGACATTAACCGGTGTATTGTTTCGTAGGCGGAGGCTGTGGGGTTGGACTAGGTCTTGGATGGGGCTTCGGCACTGCCTTCGGTAGTCAGTATCATTCATCTGGGGTCACATTCCAGGGCATAGACTTCGGCAAGAAGGATCGTGATGGTGCTTTACAGAAAAGCGACCAGGACATTCGTGCCTCGCGATAGCTTCTCGGTACAGCATTTCCTCATCATTGCTGTGAACCGAATTCATAACCGCAGACCCAGCTTGCGTCGCTATGCAAGTCGTCTTAGGTGCCAATGTAAACGGGAGATTTTTTTATGCATGCGGTACTTAAATTGAGTTTGTAGAATACATTTCAATTCGAGTTATATAATATTGAGGATGGAAACGAAAATTTATTTCATATCGTAAGTAAACGTAGGAAAACTAAATTTTATATATTACAGAAACAGTCACAGTACATAACGCGAAGCTACACGGAAAAGGAAGGAAAATTTATATTACAAGATGCAGTAGCACACGTCTTTCGGCTTACAACTTTAGCTGATGTCGCTCATAGTATAATACAACACAAGTTTTCCTCCGTCAAAGGTATCAAAATTGGAGGAGGAAAACATCAAAACAAAAGTGGAATCCTTTGAAGGTTCTCTTAGGTTGTGCTCATCGCTTGGCACTTCAACAATGTGTGAAAATAGTATTGCGTTTAACTACTTCTAGGTCCATCGATTGACAGTTTCTCCTCCTTCTGTCACGATCTACCATAAACTGTGGACAAGGGCCACAGCTCAGATCGCGCGCAACGTAAAGACTGCAAAGAACGAAAATGCCAAACTCATGAATACAAAACTACCCTTCAACAAGAAATGACAGAAAAAGAAGCAACACATATAAGCTATTCAGACAACATTCGTGTCCAAATTGCATCTCAACATTGTGTCTATGTGCAAAACAATGATCTGGCAGGGTTCGGTGAAGCTTACCAATCAAGAAAAGGAGTACACCGATCCAAAGTGCTACGCGTGCAGGCCAACTATATTGCATATAGTACTGAGACCGTTGAAGTTGTCTCTGGATAGCTCCGTACCAGCCATACAACGGCTTATCGTAGCATTCATCGCAACTATCCAAACAACTCTTATTTTTTTCCAAGCAAGCATTGATGCCCTAAACGGAAAACAAGAATTTTAATCATTAGTAACACAATGCCAAGAATGTAAGGTCTCGTAGTACATTAAATCAGAGTAAAGCATACATACCCTAGTTAACTGAGTAGGTGGCAACAATGCAGTATCAGCGTCTTCATGACGATCGACTGCCTTCCACTTCCTAAAACCATTCTTTGACCACTTCAACTTTGACGCAGTTTCCATGGAACTAAGAAACCCAGACATGCTAGGAATCTTTCGTACAGGATGCTCAACCATCATAGCAGAAGAACTTGGTACGTATCCATCGTCGAAAACTGCAATCTTCCAGGCACCAATGTCAGCACTATCACTAGCTGTCCTCCTATGCCCATGTGACTTCTCCTCCCTAGTCTTCTGGGAGCCCAACTCGGTCGAACCAGATGAGTTCTTCGAACAACCTGGCACCGTATCTCCATCTGGGACTCGTGATTTTTCAACATCCATGTCGTTACTTTTAACAAGAACTTTCTCTTCGGAAGCAGATGGTCCAGAAAGAAAAAATGCAAGTTCATTGCACTCCCCTTCATCCAAACGCACCCAAGGCTGAGAAGCCTTGCCCTCAGAAAGGGCAGCTTCCTTTAACGATTTCTCAATTTTGGAAACCTGCTCCTCGATGGCAACAATGAATGCACGGTGCCTCTCTCTTGCATCTTCACATGAGCTTCTTGCATAACTCGACCTGACTGCTCGTGTAAACTCCTCTAACTGCATTGCCACAAAAAAATTCAATCAACTAGTCACAACACTGATACGGGGTATAACACCAATTCCTAATGTTGGTCTACCTAAACGGCAACAGCCATAGCTGAAGAGTGAAAGAAGGAAGAGGACCTGCCATTTGGTAGTTCCAAGAGTTGTACGAAGATCCCTGCGAAGTTCCTCGGAATCCCACATACTGGAAGCGTCTTTCCTGGCGTGGATCCATGTTCGATATGTAGATTCCATCCTTCAGAACCACATAAAAAGCAAAATTAACATACAATTTACAGCAAAAACCAAATATCATCCTTAGCAGTCAATGCGCATTGCATTTGAAGAACAAGTGCAAAAAAAACCCCAATCCCGGTTTTCATACAAACACATCACGGATAAACACCAATTACTCCATGGGTTTATAAACAGATTGTATAGGGAAACAAATAGAAAATTAAATCGTCAATCATGAATTTTAATTAATTGGGGCCAAATTTCGTTTCTGCTGAACGGTAGCCTAAAGCTGAGATTTGATTCAAATGTACTGGAAGCTATCAAATTAAAGATGCAATTCAAAATTGCAATAAAACGTCGAAAAGCTGCAAATTTATTGGAAAAAAACTACAAATTGATGAACGTATTTGGAATTGGAGCGCCAGAAATAACAGAATGAGAAATGCTACCTGTCGGCGGATTCTTGAACTTCTTCGGCCGCCGGAAAAAATGGATCTTTCTCCCACCGATCAAAACTTGACGCCATTAATTAATCAGCCCAAATTTATAAATGAATTAGCAACCAATCTTGTTTTATTCCAAAAAATAAAAAATAAAGAACCCTAGCTCGAAAATTGATTTAATTCCGAAATTAATTTGAGTAAAAATTGACAGTGGAAGCAAATAGAAATTAGAAATAGACAAGGAGGGCAAAAAGGGAAATTGGGTGAGGAGAGATTTCGTTGTTTCAGCGATGCAATTTGGATTTGCAGGTGACAGAAGATTAGGGTTGGGGAAGAGAGAGAGAGAGAGAGAGAGAGGCGTAAATAACTGGAGTTTCTAAAAAGCCCAGAACGATGTCGTCTGGTGAAGTTGAGAGTTTGGAGAGGGGTCAAAATTGGCCGATTGGATGGTGATGGTGATGGAGATGGTGATGCGCCACCGCGTGGGTGATTGTGGTCCATTGACAACTCCCTTGGCTTTTATAATTGCTACTTCAATTGTTTAACAATTTTCTTGGCTATTGCCCTTTTCTCTCAACCGTTTTCCTCACCCATTTTTTCTTAAGATACAACCGTGATTTTAGTCACTTGAATTGAGTTTATTATAATTAAGATACGTACGTTGATTCTAATTTATGACTATCGATGAAATGTGAACTTCACACACATCGACAGATATGATTCTTCACACGTACAAATTGATTAGTTTTAGCGTTGTTTTTATTCTACTAGGTTGCACCGTATATAGGTGTAGCTCTTTTTCAAATTGAGGATCTCCGAATCTCTGTGTCCAGAGTAGTCGAACTTAGAAATTGAGGTTGTTCAAAAGAGATCTAGGTATTTTAAAGACTTCATTTTCTATGAGATAGATCAGTGAGATGAGTTAATGAGGATTGTAATATTTAAATTCTACAATTGAAATTTCAATGTCCAACGACTCTGGATACAAAAGATCTAGAGAGGATCTCAACTTCTCTTTTTCTTCTCTTGATGCAAGCTATAAGCTATATATCGTTTTTCAAAATAAAAAATTAGCTTTGGGCATGGTCTTTCCTTGCCCACATTTAGTATGCATCTATTTTCACCCAACATTTATTATACAGTATTACATTGTACTTAATTTTCCACCCACCATTTATGGTCTCTTTACCCAACAAACTTCCAATTGTACCCCTCAATTTTACTCATCAAATACACGCACGAGGATTTTATAATGATTACAACCTTTAAGCGTTGAATTAACCAAAACTGGTTATTCTAATAAATACATCTAAATGCTGAATTAACCAAAATATTGTTGAACTACAAAGATAAAATGAGTTATACAAAAGTGATACGATGAGTTTATAAGAGTGTTTGAACACTTGCGCCATCAAGATTTATTTATTTATTTTTATCAATTTTAAGCCAATATATCCTTTAAAATAATTTGGAATGTTTAGGGGTAAAATTGGAAGTTCATATTTTGTTGGGTAAAAAAAGCATAATGTTGGGTGCAAATGGGGAATTTGGAAATATATACCATTTTAAAAATCACTTATTGAAATATAACCTAATTGTTTTAATTCTTATAAAATTAACCAAAATTGATATTCAGAAGACTTAATTACCCATGATTAAAACTCTTTTCCTCCCAACATTTTGAGATGAGGGGGTTGGAGAGGAGAAACACCAATTTTCCATGACTAACATCAAAATTAACTAACAAAAAAAATGAGAATAAAAACTAAGAACCGGCTAACAGTTCATTAGTGATGTGATTAATACTAAGTAGTGAAGATCAAAACAAAAGCAATTAGGTTTACTGCTAAAAGCGAGGCCATAGCAAGGCAATGACGCATGTTTGGTTGAAGGTGTTCTTCTGCCTGGTAAAGGGGGGAATTGAAAGCTCTAAGTTTCCCAAGAATCTAGTCCATGACTTGACAAAGAAGAATCCGAGCAGCTCGGCGGCGACGTTGAATGAAGGGATAATCTCAACCCTCTGATGGTGATCTGGTCCTTCCATTATGAGACTCGTAGTCATCGTCGGACTCGACGGCCTTGATTTTGTTGTTGGAATAGTGAAGTATCGACTCTGACATCTCCACGGATGCTGCTGATAATTCAATCCCATGATTGCGAGAGATAATCAGACGTTGCTGAAGAGAATGTTTTAGTACTAGGGCAATTTAGTCTTTTGAACACCAATTTTGGTTAGTTATATAAGAGTTAAAAAAAAAGTAGGTTATATTTCAATACATGGTATATTTCCAAATTTTCCACTCCAAATAGAAGAGCACACCCTTTATAAACCTTGACCAGGGTTTTTGACCAGCACTGTACACTGAGGCAGACATGGAAGAAGGCGCGCAACTATGTGAGGCGGCGAGGAACGGCGACACCGAGAAGCTGAAGGCTCTAATACTCGCCGGAGCTGACGTTACGTACTTCGACGGTGAAGGCCTCAATCCGCTGATGCACGCCGCCAAGCTGGGCCACGCCGACGCCGTCACTGCCCTTCTAGAAGCTGGTGCGCCCTGGAACGCCTTATCCCCCTCCAATCTCTCCGCTGGCGATTTCGCCATGGAAGCAGGCCACGAGGACGCCTACGACATCCTCCTCAATGCCGGTACGTAATTTCGCCACGGATTTTTTCTTATGAATCAGAAATGCAAGTGTTTGATTGATGTGAGTTGAATATTAGGGATTCAAGCTGAATTGGTACTCGGAACGATTGCGCGGAGGGAGAAGAAGGACGGGGATAGCGATGGTGATTATTTGGAAGACAGAGTGAGCTTTAGTGAGGATAAGCTTATGGACTCGAATTGTAAGGCGGTGATGATGGCGTGGGAGCATCCGTTAATGGAGGCGCACGCGAAAGCGGTTTGTTCCGGAGGTGGCCATATATTGAACATTGGATTTGGAATGGGGCTTGTGGATACAGCCATTCAGAAATACTCCCCTGCTTCGCACACCATCGTTGAGGCTCACCCGGAGGTTTATCAGCGTATGATTCGAACCGGTTGGGCTCAGAAGGATAATGTGAACATAATATTCGGTCGATGGCAGGATGTGCTACCTCAGCTTAAATCATATGATGGTAGGTGAAATAGAAATGAGCTTAATTCAATTGACGGTTTAAGCTTCAATTTATGTGAATTTATGAGATTTTGGGTTCGTTTGTGCAGGGATTTTCTTTGACACCTACGGAGAGTACTACGAAGACCTGAGAGAGTTCCACCAGCATCTTCCCGTGTTGTTGAAGCCAGGGGGAATCTACTCGTTCTTCAATGGCCTTTGCGGAGGTAATGCGTTCTTCCATGTTGTTTACTGTCATTTGGTCTCTCTAGAGCTTCAGAATTTGGGGTACTCTACACAGTTCATTCCATTGCCTGTCAAGGATTGTTTAGGAGACGAAGT
This sequence comes from Cydonia oblonga, assembly GCA_015708375.1. Classification (NCBI taxonomy): domain Eukaryota; kingdom Viridiplantae; phylum Streptophyta; class Magnoliopsida; order Rosales; family Rosaceae; genus Cydonia; species Cydonia oblonga. The sequence goes on from JADOBS010302170.1 coordinate 11,102, forward strand.
TTGGGAAGGTGTCAAACAAAAGTATTGGCAGCTCGATACTTATTACCTCCCCGTTTGTCAGTCTGTAGATGATACGGAATGATAGTTGGACTTTGCTTTAGTTTATATTTTAGCTTTTTTTCTTATTGTAACTTCAAGATATTTCATTGTGATTGATTTCATGATGATTGCATCGTAGACAGCTCTATGAATTTCTAGTTTTGTAGTGATATTTTAAATTTCTGAATGTCTCTTTTCAACTGCTAATTCAGTATAGTTCTCAATGTGGCTTTCCAGAAAATAGAAAATCGATGTGTTGTGGGCGATAACTTGGACAAAAAACAAAACACAAAAAAAAAAAAAAACTCAGATACTGCACAATGCAGTGAATTTATAAGCACCATGATCTGTAGGTAAATTAGGTTCAGGATTGTTGCTAAAATCAAAACCAGCTGATAGCAATGGGACTACTCACACTGTGTTTCCCATTGGACCAGACCAGGCGGGCAAATATGTCTGTACCAGATGGCATGGCACTAGTAACAAAATTCACAGTATAAGTCTTCTTCTCATATGCTTGACTGAAACTCAGTGATTTTGGTTCAACCAAGATCTTCACCGACGTTGCGAGTGTAGAGTCTATGGACACAGAGACATTGTATCTTGCTGGTGGACCAACATTGGTCAGAGTCCTCGTGTATTTTTGGGTACCTGCTCCACCGTTGTCTGAATTTGTGTATAGGCCTACAGCAAAAGACGGATAATTAAGATCTCCAACGCTGTAATTCTTGCTTGAATCGCAGGTGAAGTCTCTGTGAGTCAGTTTCTTGATATCTGTTGTTGCATAACGCAAGGCACAGAGGAAGCTTAGGTAGTCCTCGATCGCAAGATCGTAAACAAGGCCAGGGTCAATGGCTGCCACCGGATCCACATGCCCAGCACCATAATCGTATGGTGTTGCGGCATTTCCAGTAGCAATATCTTTGATTGTTTTTCCATTTTTGTATGTTGTATAGGATGTGGTCATGAGAGCAGACTTAATGGCTGCAGGGCTCCATTTTGGGTGAGCAGCCTTGAGAATGGCGGCCAACCCGCTCACATGTGGGCATGACATGGATGTACCTGAGAGGATGTTGAAGCTCACCCGCATGGTGTCGTCATCTAGTCTTGTTGGTCCAACTGCACCAGTATACCCAGCTAGGATGTTCACTCCTGGTGCTATTAGGTCTGGTTTGAGTACGCTCGGAGAGACTGGATTTGGTCCTCTAGAGCTGAATGCTGCCACCACTGGTGAGGGTTCCACGCCTAACTGTGTCTTCCCGAAAGCAAAGTGCGCTTTCGGATCTGCCTGGGAGGCAATATATCTTTTTATTGCACTACCAGCTTTATGGCCAACCATTATTGTAGCCAGTAGATGCACGTCGGCAATTAGTTCTTCCCCGTTAATTTCAGCGTCCGCCAAAATCATCCCTACACCACCAGCCTTTTTGACCACCGCACCCTTTTCAACCTCAGGGTTTTCCCCTTGATCACATACCACAATTTTCCCAGCAACTTTTGCAGGAACTAAACTGTCAGGAATGCATAGATTGCTTCCATTGCTTCCATAAACAAGTGGAAGTAATCCACTAGGTAAGGATGTTCCGCCGTAGACTGATATACCTCTGTATTTTTTTCGATTTCCAAGGCTAACATATGCAGGGAAATCCCGGTCTAATGTTCCAGCACCCACGGTGGTTATCCAAGGAGCATTATTGCTCGAGCTGACCTTAAATGGCCCCTGATTTCCGGCTGCGCACGATACAAAGATTCCCTTCACCACGACAGAGAAAGCTCCAATGGCAATACTGTCGGTGTAATAATCTTCGTACCCTTTTCTCCCAATAGACAAAGATAGAATGTCAACGCCATCTTCAACAGCCTTGTCCATTGCAGCCAATATATCGGAGCTGAAGCACCCACCAAGCCAGCAAGCCTTGTATGTGGCTACTCGAGCTTGCGTAGCCATTCCCCTTGTTGTCCCTGAAGCATAGCCGAAGAGGCTAGCTCCTGGAACAGGGGACCCGGCTGCAGTGGTCGAGGTGTGAGTTCCATGGCCATCATCATCTCTTGGTGATCTTGATTCTTTGGTTTCATTCATGGCATGTCCAAGTCCTGCTTCATACCCCCTTGAGAAAAACCTCGCACCAATGAGTTTTCGGTTGCAGCTTGAGGAGTTGAAGTCCTTTCCCTCCTCACACTTTCCTTTCCAGCTTCTCGGCACAGGGCCGAGACTTTTGTCATCGTAGCTTTTGCTCTCGGGCCACACACCTGAATCTACAACTCCAATAACCACATCACTCACTTTATCCGATCCAGGGAAGACAGCTGC
>JADOBS010302171.1:0-13454 GCA_015708375.1 Cydonia oblonga
CCCTAAGATTATGCATTGCGTGCTGAAAACGACTGAGAATTTATTCCTCTTCATTAATTTCTGGTTTGTTTGTAGTTAGTTAATGTGATTTGTTTGATCTGAATATGTTGTCAGGACAGCTCATGGAACTTTATTCCACAACCAGGAGTGAAAAGGTTGTCTTTTTATCAATCTGATTTGGCTAAACTGTTTTGTTTTTTGATGATTTAGTTTGTTTAATTACTTCGTTATATTATCTACTGAATGTGCTGACAGAATGCGGAGATGCTGCTTAAAATTTTGGAAGACAGCGCGTATAATTTTGGAAGACAGCGCGTATCCTTTTCCTTTGTGATCTATTTGGTAATATTTCTTTTTAGTTTTCATCTATCATTTTTACCGTTTGGGGTACTTAATTCAGTTGCGAAGTAAATCTCTGAACAATATTGTTGAGTTGGAAAGAATCAGAGAGGAGAATAAGTTGCATGTTGAGGAGGAAAGGGTAAGTTCAACTGACGAAATCACAAATGATTAGGCATTCTCTTTTTTATATTCAAACGGAGGATGTAACATGTATTATTAAACCGGACGTTTGATGTGTACATCTATTCATTCATACAGGCTGTGGACTCAAACGTGAGGAATGTCAAGCTATTGACTGTCAAGGACATGGTTCGAATTATGTAGCGTGGTTGCAGCTATGTTTTAGCTGAAACTCCATGCATACGTTCACTATTTAACGGTTCGATATGTTCATATATGATATAACCAGTCGATGGTGAATGCGTTAAATACATGCATGTACGATAGCCAAATCCAGATATTTAATTCTATTTATGCATATATGCTATAACTTTTAACAGGCAAAATTGTAAAAATCGGAAATGAAAAAGAAGCTTATAGCTTTTAACCTTGCAACAAGGTTCAGGAGAAGGGATTACATATGTAACACATCAAGACCAGGAAAGCTTGCTACTGTATAACAGCAGTAATGCAGTAAAAATCATTACAATAATTTCGACGACGAGACAGACTCGATGTTTGTTTATTGAAGTCCTTCCCAGGAACCGATAACTCCTCTACTCCACAACAAAGGTGATTATATAGATGAATTTTACAATTTGGATAGACAATAAACTTGCACAAGATCATTTTCCCCCTCCCTTCAATATGTTGACGAATCAAAGATCGAATTGATTGCTGAAGCTGCAGCATGTACAGAGGATGCCATCAACACTGTCCACGTATTGAGACTGACGAAAACATTAGATGAACACTCTTCGTATCTTAATGGTGGCACTTCAAACCACAAGCTCATCCTTTTGGCTTGCAATATTAGTTCTCCTGCTTCAGCAATGAAAGTACGACAAACGATACCCAAATAAGATTCTCAAACAACTCAGACTATGCTAGGCGGGTCACCTACCCAATTGCAGACAGCACGAGGCCAGCGCGTTCTTATGCAGTCCACCAGAGGTGCATGCTGAGCAGGCTCCGGCTTAGCAATTTCTGTGACCTTCCCTCCAGATTCATTACCACTAGAAGCTGAGGTCACTACCACATCTGTCATGTATTCTTCAGGAGTCCACCTTGGAGGTACCGACACCCTCAATTTTGTGAGCCTAGGTCTTTGAACTGGAATCTCGCCTCCAGAGCTTGTCTGGCTTCCATTCAGGTCAGATTTTGCAATTCCATTAAAATGGTAAAGATCAAACACCTTCTTACCCATCAATCCAGTTGAATCCTTCAGGCCTCCTAAGCTCTTGTCCAAATCCAAAATGACCTGCCAGAATTCGCTCCATACGATAAATCCTGTGCTGCAGAGGAGGTCAACCTTCTCAGTAGGAAGTTTTACGTTAGTTTCCCTAAGGACTTGATGAAAGCCTTCCACACTAATAAAACCACCACCGCCGCTCTGATCTTGTGCATCAAAAGCTTTCCGAATCTGTGATTCCCTTCCTTCCAGTTCATTCTCATCTTGGACAGTGGTATCAAGAGAAAAAAGAACTGTATAGTGAGACTCGCTTCCAACTACCCAGATTGGCCATTTTGGACTTTTCAAATACTGACCAACCTTACAGAAATTTAGGGATTCTAAAAGAGTGAGGAATCCAACTTCCACAGTTTTGGATATGCCTTTTAAAGACATGCCACCACCCAAATCCATCTTTCCATCGAAAACATTAGGGACTGCCTGCCCGCAGAGCAATAAGTTCACAATTTCCTGTTCCATACAAGGTAGAACAATGAAATCATAATGCAAAGTTCAAATGGATCAAGTACTGAAGCACTGGACCAAAAGTGGAACTCATTCCTATGGATGTGTACCTGTGAGGCATGGCCAAATGGAGCAGTGACAAGGGGTAGGCTGGGGTCATCCCTATCAGATTGAACTAAGTCCTGCAGTAGAGAATGTTCAATAAATTAGTTTAGTAAAAATAAATCAATATCACTGCGTTACTGAATTAAAGTGTACAGTTTTCAAAAGAGCTTTCAAGCTTAAAAAACATACCAGTCCTCGAGAAAGTAAAGCAGAAATAAGGAACAGCAGTGCCCCCATACGACTTTGAAAAGCGGGAAGCACTGCTTGGAGCCTCTGAAATGCACTTTCTTGTGTTGTGTATGTGCTAACTCTTAGCACTTTATGCAAATCAGCAGCCGATTCAATTGAAAGACCTTCAAGTGACTTGGTTATTACCTGTCAAATGAGATCTATATTGGTCAGCAGAAATATAAAGGCCCAAAATTTAATTCAAACCAAATCCATATGAATATTCTGCAAGTGCATCATACATTATACCTATCAGGAGAAAAGAAAAAAATAAGTGCATGAATCACTAGCTCCAGTTCACTTACTTCATCATTCAGTCTGTCTTTAGACCTCTCAGTTTCTTCTCCAATAACACTCAAAGTCGCAATCACCGCCCTTTTGTTGCTTCCACATAAGAACAATATCTCACCCATACTTTTAATAAGTACTCTGTCAAAAGGACACAGTGTTGGTTTCAGTAACATGAGTTCCCATGAATCAACTTAATCAATCATGAAAAATATTATCAAATGACCAACATGAATCAACATAGGGTCAAATAATTTTCATACAGCGAGGATACAAGAAGATGGTGCTTAGAACTTTCAGGGAAATTTTCTTATAATCCTATTTCAAACTGGGTTGAGACGAGACCCATATCAGGTATTCGTCTTTTTCTTCCTTTCAAACTGGGTTGGGATCCTTTTTATGCCCAGATTGGTGTATTTAAGCAAAGAGTTTGGGGGAGAGAGTGGATCATGTGTTCTTATCTTGCCCTTTTAGTTGTAAGTCAGGGTGCTTTTTATTTAACCAGATTAAAGTTTGTTGGTTGGCGCCAAAAGACTGTTTTTGTTTGTTTGCTGGGAAGTTTATTATTTGGTGGTGGAAGGAAGGGTAAATCAATATTTGGGTTGTTTGGGGTTGGCTATTATTAAGGCTATTTGTTCAGAAAGGAATCAGCGGATCTTTGAATATGTGTGAGGGATGGAAGTGGAGGAGGTGTGGGAGTAGTTCAAGTTTTGGGCAGCGCTTAGGGCTTCTGTATCTCTTGTCTTTTGGGTGAGATTCTGTATCTCTTAGTCTTTACGAATACCTCTTTATCCAATACTATTCTAAATAGAAAAAAAACATATTTGTGTCAAATTTCAGAGAAAAGAAAATAATAATCCACAAAACAGAAGCCTTGCACATAAAAAGTTAAGGTATAATGTGAAAGCGTAAAACAAATTCGAAAGTTAAAAGATGATTTCTGAAGAGCGCAAGGAGATAGTAAATATTACAAAAGTTTAACATACAAAGGTAAAGTGGTTACAAAAAGTAAGACTTACTAGTCATTAGCCTTGCACATAAAAACAACTGAAAAACATTTTTGTACATCCTATAAAAATGCCATGATTTCTCCTTATACTTTAAGTTATGCAGAACCAAAATTTAAACAATATTTTTCCAGTGAAATTAGTGTATGTTTACAAAGAAGGGAAAAGTTTGCTGCGTGCTTAAAACTCAGTAATGTGCAACGGAAATGAGTAAACCGGAATAGATGTAGAGGAAGTGTCTGTGGCTTGTGCTATATACAATATGAATAACTTAATGCATAAGCATGTTCAACCATCATATAAATTACCATGGAATGATTAATCACCTTGCTTTTGCATCTTCAGTTAGAGAGGCAAAATTATTCGATGCAACACACTGACTATTAGACGGTGTCCTTGAACCCGTATTTTGATGCATGTTTGGTGCAACTTTACCTAATTCAGCTGGGTAGAAAAGGAGGTATTTGAGAACAAATGCCTGTACAACCAAACAGAAAATACTATTACCACTCTAAAGAGAATCATGACATGCCTGTCAAGTCAATAACATTTTTAAAAAGCACCAAGAAATATTAAATAATAATAATAATAAATTGAAGAAACATCAATTAAACCTAGGGGGTGGGTGGGGGCAAATATCTTATTACAATGACAGAAACATATAAACATCACATACTAAAAAAAAGAAGTCCATATGACACATTAATACTAGAAAAAAATAAAAAAGATAAAAGGCTCAATACAATCTTTTTGTTTCCTCCAACTGTAATTTCATTCACATCAATAAAATTGAGGAGTAAAAAAACTATCTTATGAGAATAGCATGAAGAAAAAAAATTAGAATATGCAACAAGTGAACTACTGCCTAAGTTTTTAATAACCTTCTTATAAAACATGAAAATAATTCTGTAACCAGAAAATAAAACATGAAAACATGAAAGAGCATCATCACTCAGTTTTGCTAATTTTAACTTCTGTAACCAGAAAATAATTCTCAAATAAGAGTTCCAGAATAGAGTTAAATTGAGTTAAATTCTTCGTAATACAAAAGGTGCCCTTGATATTGCATGTGCAGAGCAAGACAATTTTGAGCAACATGGTAACACCACATATTAAAAGAAACACATAACATATTATGTTGAGAAATCAGGAAGTTACTTGAATAGCTGCTAAAACGCCACAGGGCCCACCTTCATGCTGCACAAGACCCATAGATGTTTCCGGATCAGGGCTAAACCTATAACAAAAAGTTTTTATATTAGCCAAACAAGTGAAACAACCACAAATTTATTTTTCGATACTATAATAACAGTAAACAATGGAAATTATATAAAGGATGTGATGAAATTCAAAGTGAGAAGAGATTTTAGTAAACTTGTTAAACATGGAGGCAAAATTTCTAACCAAGCAAAAGTTTCCACAAGTGATTTAAATATGTCCATAACTGGTGTCTTAAAGAAGTGGTTCCGATGACTTATATATTATGGTGACATAATCAGATGATGCATAAAGAAATCTAAGTTTTGAGCATAGAAGCATAAAACTACAACGATACAGAACTGTTGAGTTGACTCAGTAAATTTAAATTGATTGTGTTCTGATGAATAGATTATAAAGTAAACCAACAGCAACACATGTGGATTAGTAGGAGCATGACCAGATATGAAGGTTTTTATCTCCATAACCTGAAAAAGCTAATAATAATCCCTTTCTCTGTTTGTTTTTGTTCTTTTCTTCCGATCGTCATTCCAATGACATACTAAAAACAAACAGGTAGGCCATAGTTTCAGTGAATTGAGTTTTGAAGGTCCAGTATAGAGTTCCTGCTAGCTAGCAAAGAATAACTAGAAGAACAAAAACTTCCATCCATTCAGTGTTAGCTTCGAGGGCCCTTTAAACTTTCAAAGAAGTGTAAAGATAAAAATGAAAGACAAATACTCAGGAAATGCATCGGCATGTTTTTGTCAATATATGTCCCTATTAAATTACTTATTCTTAAGTTCCTATCTCTGACCGTGTAACGTGAGTCCAACCATATACATAACCAATGCCAAGGCCCAACACCCATACTCTATTTCAAATATGGATCCGGATATCCAGCTGATTGGATAGAATGCATACTTTTATATAGTAAATCTGCCACATCATATCTTTCAAAGCTTTACTAAAAGTCTACAACCATGTCAGATTTTTCGTGCTATTTGAATCTTTACCCACTCATTGCATAAGCATGTGATGTGTGCCTCGGGGAAAAGTAACAAATGTGTGAAGGCGACCAAGTTTTTACCATTATACAACAATCATCACAAGTAAGCTTAAACTTTTCATCAACCTATATATTCCCACACCATTTGTTATATGTGGAATGGTCTCCAAAGAAAAAGTAAATGAGAGAAACAAGTTCCCTTGATGGACCCTGCCACCAAAAGCAATCAAAGACAATCTAAATCCATCAGAATTGGGGATTTCACTTCTTTGCTATCTTTTTTCTAAGGGAATGTGTCATTATCTTCCTCTAAATATACTTTTTTCTTTCTTTTGAGAAGATTGTAGGTCAGTTACTAGAAGGTGGAGACTCTGGATCATATGCATCTAGAATTAAAACCCAGAATCTTATGATCTCCACCATCTAAATCACATACTAGATGACCAAGAAAATTGCCCCGTACTTCGGGAGAAGGGGTGCCCCTTCACAAAGGGAGTTGCATTCCCGGTCGACTGTTTACCAAAAACACAAGTCTCCGCAAAGTCGTGAGACCATGTATGGGAGTTGATTCCTGCCCAGTGCAGGAAGGTCAAGAAAGGAAGGCTGGAATGCCAATGGGCGTTTATTATTGAATCCAATTCACCCAACCCGATAGTACATACCCATTTTGGGAGATAAGCATCTTCTAGGTGTTTAGTCTGCATGCAACACAAAGCCAAGAATGAGGTGGCGAAAATTTGGTTCTTTTGTGTATTTAAGAATTAGTCCATCTCTTTCCATACTTTCCAACCTGCTTCTCTGATTTGGATGGCTAAAAGAAGGAAAAAGCTTTATGGAGTTAATGTCTGCCAGTTTTTAAGGTAATTTAGAGTGAGCGTAACAAATGGATTTGGGAGAATCACAGTGGGCAGAGAGAAGAGGTTTTATGTGATAAAAGTCAGATTTTGGTCTTCTCTTTGGGCTTTAACGTCCAGAGTTTTGGGATATTTTGTTTTCTTCTATTTTGGAAGACTCCAAAGTAGCTGTTCATTAAGAGTCAATTAGTGTGTTTAAAATTATGTTAAATAGATTTTATAATAAATACTCTGGCAGTACTTCATTCTGTTCTCGTTAATACAGTTTTTATGATAAATTAATAACCTCTATGGGGTGACCCTTTCACGACAACACAGATCCCACCCCTATGCCTGATTCATCACATTCCACATTTACTCCCTTCTGGCTTTACCTTTACGGATTCTCGCCTTTGATGTTTTGGTTCTTTCTAATCATGACACTTTTCTTGTTTCTTTTGTTTGTGTCCGGCCAGTTGTGTGTGCGTTTTTAAGGCTTATCCGGTATGATTCCACCTAGTGACAAATTCAACCAACAGAGAAATCAACCCTAGCCCTTAGCACAAGCACTAAGTAAGTAAACTACCTTTGTGAATGAAACAATAACCTATCTCTCTTGCTATGTTTCTGCATTATGACACTGATTAAAAGACCCGCTAAAGTCATCAATATTTTTTATATAGCTGCTTACTTTTGAGAAGAATATCGCGGCTTACTTGCATATAAAATGCAAATGAAATGTTTTGAACATAGAAAACAAGAACCCTAGTCCGGTCTACAAGATTATAACAAACTCGAAAGTCGGATGTTGTATGTGAACTCAACTCACTACAAAGACAAATCTTTTTCTAATTCCCAGCCCCATCCCAAATGAACCGTTCCACTGCTGCATCAAAATACACAAACTTTACAAGAAAAGCCAGAAACTTCAGCCATGAAAATTAGACCACAGTTACAAATGGAATGTTATACACACCTTATACCCTGATTACTCCACTGCGCAAGAATGCCCTTGGTAACCTCGGCCCCGAAAACCATCGAAAACAGCTGCTTTGCATCCTCTTCGCTCAACCCCTTTCCCAAATTCACCTGCTCCAAACTCAATTCCTTATCTTTTGTCACCACCTTTGGCGCCAAACGCGAACCGGAACCCGCAGACCCGGACAACACCTTGCTAGGTGAAGCCGAAGGAGAAGACTTCTTGGCGACCAGCATTCTCTTCTCAGCTGCAGCAGCCATGAGCTCTCGCTGAAGTCTCCGGGTCTTCACTTCCGACGGCTCCTCAGCCGGAGCTCCGGCGGGTACGTCCCTGGGCTTGCTACGCTTGGGATCCGGGGGTGAATTCTGCATACTCATCCGTAGTGCCATTCGGAGGTCCTCCTCGTGATCGGCCATTGGAACCCTTTAGATCCAATGCTCGACAATTAGGGTTCCGATTCCAAATCGCACAACAACTTTTGAGATTTGAGGAAGAAGGAGAGGAGGAATCGGAATTGGAATTCAAAACCCTCGATGGGAGGGTTAAGCGTTACAAAAAGCCAGACATGGAAAGAACGGAATGGAAATTATGAGAGGCAACGAATTCCAGCCCATTTACGACGCGAAACGGTGCGTATAAGGTAGCGGCAACAACCGTGGGTCCGTATGAAATTACGATTTAAGTCTTGGAGTTTTGTGTTACGGTTGATAAAATGAGGATATTTTTGTCAATTAGTATTGGTAGATAGGATAAGCGTTACATTAACGTGGCCGGTGATACCTTTCCTTTCATGGAAGCAAAGCAAAAGCCGTTTCCTGGTGGACGAATCTTTCTCCTTTTCTGTTGTTACAGCTCGTATGCTATATGAATCAAGAGAAAATTGTTAAAATGTTTCATCAATTTTAACTCAATTGAAATAACAATTTTTAATTAAAATTTCATGATCATTGATTTTTTAATAGTTAACTTATCAAAACATGCAACTATGATTATTTTCGTCAATTTAATTAGAATTCCGTCAAATTGAGTCATGTTGGAAATATTATTAATTTGATTAAAGTTGAGGGACCATTACTCTAATAAGATTAAAATTAAGGAACCATTTTTCTAATTGGGTTAAAGTTGAAAAATCATTGCTATATTTTTCTCATTTGATTTTCTGTATTTGCCATTTGATTCAGCGTTACGTGCGTACCCCGCAACTTAATTTGACAAAAATTTTAACGAAGTTAATAAAAAAGGGAATTGTAACGAAAAACTCTCAGTACTGTTCACTTTAACGAAAAATCATATTTTTACACTAAAAAGTCAATCATGGTACTATTCACTTTATCTTTTATTTTGTCCTTATCGTTAAAACTCAAAATTTTCAAACAATTTTCATTAATTTTTTTAATAAAAAAAAAAATCATAACTAGTTTTAATTAATTAAAAGATAAAACATTACTTAATAAAATTAAAAGACATTGCTGCAATTTCCTCGTGAATCAAAATTCATCATCATCTTCTCTCTCTCTGCGTTACCAGTCGCCGAACCCGAAACCGAGAGACCCATTTTACAGCTCCACTTTCTCGGTTCCAACTTCCACTTCCATTTCCTCCCTCGGTTTTTTCTCTCTTTTGCCCATTGCAGCACTCGAGAGCCGACCTTTCTCTTCGAATTACAAGGTAAAGCTTTTCTTTTTTGCATCCGCTATTGAACTACACTTGGTATCGTTTCCTTTTTTATTTGTTCTTAAGGAAATCTGAGAGCTTTCATGGTTCCTTTCAATGATTTTGATTTTACCTGGTGGGGTTTTAATTATTTTGATTTTCCCGCATTTCTTAGATTGCATATTTGTAATAATTTGGAAAACATGGAAGATTACAAAGGAATTCCTTGGTCATTCCATTTTAACAAGTAATAATTAATGAGATTTTGTGAATGCTTGGATTCATGAATGCTTTGCTTGCTTTTGATGAAGAATCCAATGGTCAGTTTGTGCATTCGTGAATTCCATTTTTGTTTTCCTGGGCAATGATATTAGTTTGATTGTTAATGGGAGACACACATAAAAGCTGAATTTAAAAAAACATGGGTTGGTTAATTCATTCTTTTTTGTTTTTCCGCTGTTGTGGATTCGAAGCATTTTGGTGCTGGGTTTGCATCTACCTGAATCCGTGGATAACCCCAAGCCATGAAAAAGTGAATATGATCCCTTCGTTGTTAATGCAGCTGTCGAGTTTGTTTGAACAGGAGATTTTATACCAAACCCATACACAATTTTTCTCTGTTACAAAATAAACACCCATTGGTTTTGTAAATGACTTTGGTTTGTAGGATGGTGGTTTACTTGGGACATGGATCCTCCCCGGATGCATTGGTCCTAATCCACCAAGTCTCATCATCCGGGCCATTGAAATTTTATTTAACGGCTACAAACAGGGACTCACTTTAAAAGTTATAATAACTTTAGCCGTTGAATTAAATTTCAATGGCCCGGATGATGGGACTTGGTGGATTAGGACCAATGGATCCGGAAAGGATCCATGTCAGTTTACTTGTCCTATTTATTGTGACATTAACAATATTTGATGCATTGTTGCAGTTGCAATAATGTGTTTGTTAAAGTTAAGGTTACCCGTCCTGGTATAAACTTTAAACAATTATGTTTATTTATATATTTATTTATTCTCTCTCACCTATATATCTTTAGGAAAACTAATGAAAAAGACTTGAAAACTTTAAGTTTTAACGATAATGACAAAATAAAAGGTACATTGAATAGTACCAGGTTTGACTTTTTAGTGTAAAAATGTGGTTTTTCGTTAAAGTGAACAGTACTGTGGGCTTTTCGTTAAATCTCCCTATATCTTTTTATTTACTCTATAAGGGGTGGACAAGGAACTTGTTGATCAAAAGAAGTATCTAGAGGCGTCTTGCCAGCCAAAATGTGTGAAGCCTCTGATTGAATATCAGGTGATGTACTTTTGTATAATTTCCTGGGTGGCTGATAAAAAATTCTGTCTGTTACAACATTGAGTATCAGGAATTGGTATTTGTATGAACTTACAGTTGGATCAGATTAATATTCATTAAATTACTAGCTTACTTCTAAATGGTATTAACTCTTTGGTATTGTGTTCTACCTTTGTCTTTTATCCATATCCATGCTTCCTCCTCTTCACGCGATGGAAATTACGACTAGAAAAGCTTCTAGAATGAAGTGTCCTGTCAAAGCTTCAAACTTATATTTGCATTAGTGGAATCAATTTGTTAATAATTTATCAAAAGTGAAAGTTAGTGATAGTAAGTTGTCAAGTATAGAAGACTAACTTAGTCTTTGTTGCTTAAAACATAAAGTGACATCAGTCTACAGTCAAGAGATTGATTGCTAACATTGGTTACTTAGTCTTTGTTTGTGGGCATTTCTTTTGTTAATCTTCATTTACTTGGAATTTTACTCTACGGTCAATGAACAAGGACCCATATCTTGAATTTGCTCTATCTAAAAATCGCAGATGGATAGTGAATAATTGACACCGGATATTGGAGATCAAAGAGAAACCACAAGTGAACACTTAAAGATAAACAACTCGCCACTCCAAGGAATACACCAAAAAGATAAGAGTTTACCGATAGGAAGAAAAACACTGTTTACTAAACCAAGTTTAAAAGTAATTCTTAATTTTCTAAATGATTTGTTTCCATACATGAGTAGGCGTTTTAAATAGTCTAGGCATTGAACAACTTTCTACCTTCCATGAAGAGGTTATTAAGCATAAACTTAATGAGAACATGAACCTAACTTAATGAGAACATGAACCATCTTTGAATTAAATTACTAAGCAACGACCTTCAACCTTCCAAATTCTATTCGGTGTCAATAATCAAATAAAAAGCATCATCCTTAGGTGCCCTGATCATGTAGCAACAGTGACTTTCATTCAGAAGAAGTTCAAGACCCTTGATCTTCAAGGAAAGGCTCTCAATTGGCTCAAAAAATACTCATGTTGCTTTCAAGTCTATTTGCAAGGCGATGAGTATTACTGCCAGCTAACTAAACGGATGATTTCTTGGTAGAAGAAGAAGAGTCTGTCAAAGATATGCAGGAACCTGTGTTTGTAGAGAGATTAGCAAAGTTGCTTATGATGAGCTCCATTCAAAGACTGAATGTTGTCAAGCTTAATTTACTGAAGCGGAACTTTGGTTTCCCAAATGACTATTTAATTAGACTTGTGCCAAAATATTCTGATGTGTTTCGGATTGTTCTTTATAGCGGGCAGCGGAGTTCCATGGAGATTAAGCTAGTGTCTTGGAATCCATATTTGGCAGTTTCTGCTATAGAAGCTTCGGCTCACAAGCAAGGAACTGAGCCATGTTTAACATGCTCATTGCCTTCAACTTGGATCAAGCCGTGGGAAAGATTCCATGAATTTAATGCGACTCCTTATGTATCACCCTACTTGGACTCCACAGGCTTTGCTGAGGGATCAGAGGAGATGGAGAAGAGGACAGTGGCTTTGGTGCATGAGTTGTCGTCGTTGACTCTATGGAAGAAAGCATCCATAATGAAGCTGGCACATTTTCGGAGGGAGTCCAGTTTGCCCGAGAAATTGAATGTTTTGCTGCTTAAGCACCTCGGCATATTCTGTGTCTCAAATAAGTACCAGAACTATTCTGTCCTTCTTAGAGAAGCTTATAATGGGCAAGAACTGGTTGATAAGGATCCACTTGTTGTTGTGAAGAAGAAGTTTGGAGAACTTATGCAGGAGGGGCTTCATGAATATAACCGCAGGCGTCATTTGGTAAATCTAGAAAAGAAGGAAAAGAGAGGCATGGTTTTGGGTAGATCAAATGAAGGCAAGGACATGAGCTCTGAGATGTCTGACCCAGATGATTAGGTAGACAGAGGAGGATTGTTTGATCCAGAAGAACGAAAGCGATTCTGTAAAGTTCTATTTGATGACGGTGCCCCATGACAATATCAATCGGCAAGGAAGGAACAAAACTTATCCAACGGCTTGTCAAAGAGGAGGAATCAATATCACCAGAAGATGATGTAGAAAACAAGGAAGCCCACTCATGCCTGACTCCCAGTCCCCACCGCCTCAAGTTAGCGATGGCCATAACCATCTGTTCATCTGGTTGACATTGTATATAGCCACTGTTTTACAATCCGTCTTCACAATGGAGATTGCAATCAGATGCAATATCGAATGTGCTTTCTATGTTCCCTGCATTGTGGGTTTGCAATTCGGGCTTGGTCGTATAGATGTTGTAAACTTGTAATATAACAAGTCCTGCTTTATTGTGCTGGCCTTGTGATCTGCAGACGTTCTGGCTGGGAGAGGAGAGTTAGAATCGACGAAATCATAAAAAGTCATGGAGGATAGGAATTAGGAATTTAGGAGTAAGCTCATGCTGACTGAGAAAAAAAAACTCGAGCAGATGGAGAAATTTTTTCAATATTCCAACTTCCATTTCCTCTCTCTGCTTTTTGTTATATCGTTCCATGTTCCTAATTTCTACACATTCAATTATTAAAACAAAAATTCATATCAATTAATGGAGCTAAAATATATATATATATATATATATATATATATGTTAAAAAACAAAACATATATA
>JADOBS010302172.1:0-13463 GCA_015708375.1 Cydonia oblonga
TTCAATCAACTCATTTTTGTTTTCTTCCATTACTACAGAAAGCCCAAACAATCGATGCAGATTGTCTTCCTCTTCTTTGGCCTTCTCGCAGCTTCATAACCACCACACATACTGGGAACAAGAATGAAACAAACAAACAAAACCGACCAATGATTCTGTAATAACTCATTTTGCTCTCCTTAAATCTTGAAAGAAACTTACCCACAACGGGGACGCCATTGCGTCACTGTTCCCAACCAATCAGGAACCCAATCAGCAAATGGAAGTGCGACTTGGAATACCACCACAGTAGCATCACCGTTACGTGGAAGTTCTTCTCCTCCATTCACTGCCCCTGATTCCATTTCTTCATGACCTCCAGCAGAATCTCATTCCATGTGTCAATAGGCCCTGGCAAGCACCAATGCACACAGTCATTCTGCACCCTCTCAGGAACCCCATCAGCAAATGGATACTTATTCATGTAAGGCCCTGGATGCCCATCTGGCCTCATCAAGGACAATTTAGTCACATCCAATGCCTCCAACCTAAACCCTACAAATTTCTCACCATTTGCCCTAGCAGCCTCTACTTCTTCCACCTCCAGCTGCCTCATCTCAGCATCCATTCCTTCAAGCTGCTTCTCCCCCTCCTTGTAGGGTTTGGTCTTTGAACAAGCCCCATTCTTGTCCCATTCGCCTTCGAAATGCGCAGGCGAAAACGTCGTCAGAACCACATCAATCCCACTCCCATTCCCTCTCCTCTCAATTATGGTTTTGAGAGCAGTCCTCACAGCTTTCCTCAACACATCATAGAATTCAATCTCGGTGTGGTTTAATCCAGGGCAAAAATGGCACCCCAGAACATCATCCCCCTCAAAATACACTGCTGGGTGCAAAAACCAATGCCCAACTGACAACACAACCATATCAAATCCCCCCAAATCTGCAGCCCACCTCTCATTCACTTGATCCAAATACAAGTTATTATAATTTGGACCATTTGGTGCTTTCTCAACCCCTTTCACAAGAAATGGGGACCAATAAACTGACACATTGGCATTGTGGGATGGAAAATTCCATCTCCTAAACTTGTTCTCCTCCCCATCTGTGTAAACAAGGTTGGGAGGAGAGGCAGTGGCAAGCATGCAGAGGAGGGACTCCAACTGGTTCCTGGCCATGGAGTCCCCCACAAAAGCTATGTGCTTGTTGCTAATGAGATGGAGGAAAGTGCTGGGTTCAAACCTGGGGAGCTGGCACTTGCTGGGTTTCCACCTCCAGTAGAGATAACCCAAATCAGTTCTTCCATGGGTGATGCAGTTCTGACCTTCCTTGATTGTCCCACATGTTGTGCCATTGTACAAAGGGCCCAGCTTCTCATGGACCCATTTGCCCCTGGTGTAGTCACATAAAGGTGTAGTTTCTTTAGCCTTTTCCTCTTCTGCACACAGAAAAACCCAAGAAAACATTCAGGCAAAATATTTGTTATCTATGATAAAGATTCAAACTTTTAAGTACCTAGAAGAAAACCCAACTGGAAAAATTAAAGAAAAGCTACTGCAGACAAAAATGCTTTTAGCAAATACCTTGAGAGGAGGAAATGGGGGGCAATGGGGAAGGAGAGGAAGAAGAAGAGGAGGAGGTTGAGATGGTAATTTCAGCGGAGTGAGGGAGGTGATCTGTGGAGGATAGAGAGGGAGATGGAGTGTAGAAGTACAAGCGGATTACAGCAATGGGGAGGAGGACATAGATTGCATAAGGCAAGAGCTTTTTGGCAAGAGATGATGAGGGATGATATTGGTCTTTGAAAGGGCTTCTTGTTGTTCCCATTTCAAAGATTGTTTTTTCGCTTTTCTTTCTGGTAAAATGCTTAATCTATCAGCTGAGAGGAAGAAAGAGAAGTGCTTTTTCCTTGAGCTGGATTAAGGTTCTAGAGAGGAAGTGAGTTTTTTTTTTCTTTTTTTTTTCTTTTCTTTCTGGTAAAATGCTTAATCTATCAGCTGAGAGGAAGAAAGAAAAGTGCTTTTTTCTTGAGCTGGATTAAGGTTTAAGAGAGAGAAGGTGAGGGGGAGAGAGAGAGAGAGATGCTTGTTTGTGGCGTGATTGATTCAGTCAAAGACACAGAGAGAAACCCCATTACCTCTCTGGTTAGCCAGCTAATTCCAAATCCAGACCATTTTTTTGGTTTTGTGATTGTTGTCTTCACGCCTCTTCGCCACATGTGGTGCTCTGCCAGACTGCTTCTGCTTTGCCCTTTCTTTTTTTAGGTTTTTTTTTTTTTTTGGGACCTTTGTTTTTTTTATACATTCATTTTTGGGCTGGCTTTTTTGTTTTCTTCAGACAAAAGAATATAATTATTTGTTCCGTTTCTTTTTGTCTAGGATGTGTACGCATGTACATTGTTGGTAAAGTTCCTATACTCTGTACTTTGGGACAGTAAAAACCTCAAATTGCCCTTCTTTTAGCGGAACATTTCCTTATAACCAGAGGCTGCGTGAGGATATGATCGTCTTTGAGCCGTAAAGCGTGTTCTCTAACCATTGCAATTATTGATAGCTTTGAGCCCTAAATAGAATTACCTTAAATGTCTCACCATTTTGTTAGTTGCTTCATCCTTCTTTAGAGGATTTTGCTCCATTGTAGCTGAACCGAGATACTGGACAACATATATTCAGATAACACATTGACAAGATGTGGAAATACACCAAAACTGTATCAATATGTTGCAAAAACATGTCGACATCTATATCAACACCATAACGACTTATGATATCAGCTAGATAAAAATAGTATATGATCATATATAGGCAACAAATTAAGTATTCACCTTCAGCTACAGTTAGATGAAATCCCACTTATGAAGAGGGAGAGTTTTGAGTGAAAATTGTTGTACGCGACAACACTCTCATATGAGACTGAAACTACTAGTATATGAAACCCTTTTGGTACATGTCAATGACTTAGTTGATACCGATTGTTCGTTGGATCATAACCCTAAATGGATGTTAAAGTTTCTAGCTAGTTCTAGATCCTTCATGGAAGTAACTCCTTGATATTGACTCTTAGCAAATTAATTACCATACCAAAAACCCACCCACTTAATCTTTTTTCCACGTAAAGCCAACTATGTTTATTTTTAAATGGAAAACTTCATTTTAATTCTTAAAAAATATGAGTTTTAGACTATAACCTTATGTAAGATCAAAATACAATTTTAGTCCTAATACATTTAATCATATCATTTATTAGTTATATTTTGATGTTTTATTTATCTTTTTATTTTTATTTTAATGTATTAAAATTTAATTTTTATTTCATTCATCATAATATATTTTAATGTCTATAATTAGGCAACTAAGTTTTTCATAATATATATTCCGATAACAATTTTGTATGTCTTCATCTAGGTACATTAATACATTTGAATATTTTTGTATATCATCGGTACAAACATATAGGTACATTGATTTAATATAATGCATTTCGTTTCATACATTTAGGTACACACATTTGAGTATTGACTTTTAGGTACATTAATTCAATATATTATATTTCGGTACATACATTTAGGTACGTATATTTTGGTACATACATTTCAGTATTGACATTTAGGTACATACATTTTGGTATTGACATCTAGGTACGTACATTTTTGGTACATACATTTCGGTATTAACATTTAGGTACATTAATTCAATATAATACATTTCGGTACATATATTTATGTTCATTATAATATATTGAGGTACAAATATTTTGGTACAAAAAAATCAATTTTATATATTTCAGCACAGTCATTTCTGTACACTTATGTATTTATATATTTTGGCATTACAAATTTCTTTTAATATTTTCTTATTTACGTTCATTTATAATTAAAAAAACTAAATATGTGCATATTAATAAAATTAAAATTTTATGTGCAGAGATTAAATAAAAATACACATTAAATAACAAAAATTGAATGTAAATTTTGATAAAAGTATATTCAAGAGATTAAATTGAAAATGTAATCTAGCATAAGGTTTTTTTTTTAAAATTTTAATCTTTTATAAGGACTAATGTTCAAAAACCTATTTTTAAAATGTATCTACAAACTATCCGACTCATAACAATCATGTGAAGCTAGCCAGATAACAGCCTAAAGGGTGGGATATTTCACCTGCATCGCATATTATATCATTATTTATCCAACATGTATTGTTTTTATCGTGTCTGTTCATCGTATATTGTACGATTAATTTTTGTTAAGTACTATTTATATTTAATTTTAAATAAAAATATTAAAAATAATTTATGATAATATAATGTACGATAAACGAATATGATTCACGTATCTCTAAAACATTCGCAAAGAGGATCTGACAATAATCCGATTTCATTATTTATGTCACTCTCTTACCTAAACGATACATACAGCTTCACCCTTACCCATCATTATCACTTTCACGTCATATATTAGGACATGTTTGTATATATTTTTCACATGATTATGCCATTAGAGTCGGTGGAGTAATTTAACATATATCAACCTCAAATATAATGACACGTGTATTCCTCCTTAATTGTTAGCATTTTGTATCAAGCACTCAAATTATCATAATTAAAAGTAAAACATGTTTTATTGGACAGAACTACTTAATTAACGAGAAGAAATTCAAAAATGATTTGTGTATAAAAATACCAGTACAAAAAGGTCTTAAACAACAATGTTACAGCTCGTTTGGAAAGTGTTTTGAAACGACTGAAAACGCTTTTAAAAAAAATATTTTTTAAATAAAACCTTAGTAAACATGCAAATTAATCATGGAAGAAGCACCATTTGTGTTTCTGGTAATAAATACTTTAAGTATTTTTGAACCTAAAAGTATTTTTTTTAAATGTTTTCAATCATTTAAAAGCACTTCTCCAACGAGCTATTAAACTGTAGTGAAACACATAACCATTGATTTTCTTATTAGTCATGCTACGGCTCACCTTATTGACAATTTGTAGTGAAAAAAAATTAGTAACAATGATTCTGATGCAATCTCGGAAAGGGGCACACATAAAATACCATAAGTTCCGCAATATCTTTTGATGAAGATTTAGTTTAGTGACGTTCAATTTGCATACTATAAAGTAATATCTGAGTTCAAATTATGAGCGGCAGATGTTAATTAAAAAAGTTTTGAGAACATCTTATACATGAGTGACATCAGAGTTCTACAATATTAGTTGAGTTGATGAAGATTTGACGTAGTCATGACACTCAATCTACGCACTATATTAGAAAACAAGTAGTAATTAAAAAACAATTAGTAATTAAGAACACGTTACATAGCATCATTGCGATGGCTCACACCGCCGAATTTGACTTCCTTTCACCCACTTGAGAGCGAAGTTTCTTCTTCCCTCTTAGGTCATAATTTTTCAGCATGGAGTCCTCTGATTTGGAAATTTATGATTAAAAAAATAAAATTTTAACGAAAATTTTTCGGTACTGTACACTTTAACGAAAAATCATATTTTTACATTAAAAAATCAATCATGGTACTATTCATTTTTACTTTTTATTTTCTTATCATTAAAACTTAAAATTTTCAAACATCTTTTCATTAGTTTTCCCTTAAAAAAAAACTCCCACTAAACTAATCAGCTCCAGCAAGATAGATCCATGCATCTTGATCTGGAGCACTTGCAGGAGCTATCTAGCTAAGCATGTGTGATCTGGTTGGCCAGCTGGCAGCTAGTCAACCATATATATATAGAACACAAAAATTAAAATCTAATCATTACAAATATATATTTCATACTTCGAATTCGAAACAACATCGAATTTTAAAACCCTAATTTTATATATATTGGTGAGTGAAACCCTACGTTGTGCACGCAGTGCCGCTGTAAACCCAAAGGGCCCGAACCAAACCATGATACGAATAAATAAATGTAAAACGTTATATCGACAGAATTCAGAATCACAGAAGCTGCAAAAAAGTACAGCAATAATTTGAACTGATTTTTTAAGGTACGTACAAAATTCAAAAAGAAATACTACCAATTAAGTCTGGAAATAAATATTCTAGTCTATACACTATGAGCAATGATTTTTTTTTTTAACCGAATCTATGAGCAATGAATTGAATTATATCAAACATTGAACGCCATGCCCGGATGTATGGAGTGGTGGCCAGCTCAGATGACCCACGATTAGGGCAAAATGTCAAAGTGATGGGGATATGGGGGCACGTCGTCTTCTTTTTTCGTATGGAAAAGAAACTTATGTTCAATGGACCGCTGAGAGTGTGAATTCAACGTTTGGGATGCTAGAGATTTTGACATGTGTTCATATAAAGTTGAGTTATTCTCAATATTAATAATTACATTTAAATTAAGCCTGAGCTTTTTTCTGAAAAACGGCTATCAATGACGTCTCATCCCACAAAAACCCTTCTCCTGTATTCGATTCCACGTACGGTCTGATGAAATGGATATAAAAGAAATTGAAAAAAAAAAAAAGAGAGAGAGAGAGAAAAGAGCTTTGCTTGCTTGCCTGTCGCTGCCTCGCTGCCCCCCAGTTTTGTATCGTGAAGGATAAGGACCACTGTTGCAGAGTGACACCGAGGTTAAGAAGATGAGAGAGTGACAAGACATATTTTGCTTTAAAGCACCGTCGAAGGAACCAAAGCAAAGGGTTATTGATAGCTCTCTCTTTTTTACTGGTTTCTTGATAACCAAGTAGAAATGAAGTACAAAGAAATGAGAATCCAATTCCAAGAAATTTATACTGAAATATGGCTTGGTTGCTTGATTGTGTAACGTGTCAAACCATCCAATATCAATATATGTTACCAACATATCATTTATAAATACGATTTCTGATAGTAACAACACTTCAATTACATAATTGTCAATATGCTTGTCATTTAAAGTCTTAAGCATAATGTAAATGATCCAAAATCTATTGGTTCGCACAAGTATCATTTATCCAATAAAAGACAATAACGAATTTGAGTAAGGCCAGTCGTTAGGGCGGACTTTCGTCATCTACTATCATCATTTGTATCATCTATCTAATAAAGGTAAGACATTTTCTTAAAACCAATTTTTAGTTGAGTATTTTGGTAAATTTAACATTGGATAAAATGGTCATTGAAATAAGAAAAAGGAAAATTTATTTGAACCCATATAACCTCTCTTTACACCCAACTTACTATCTACACCCATATTAATTTTTATTAAAGAATTGATATCTCTTTAAACCCATAATTATTACCTAAATTATCCTCCCAAACCCAGTTCAAAATGTAAAATAATCTTTACACCCATTTATAGCATTTCCCATGGCTGCAAATGCAACCTCCTTCATGTTTCCATGGTCGCCATCCCCGACACATACACATACGCATACACATATGGTTTCTCTCTCTCTCATCACCAACACCAAGTAGTTACAGTAGTTAGTTGTGCATCAAATTCAAGCTGTTAAGTGTTTGATGCCTCAGGGATGTTCGGTCTACCAACGGAATTTTCAAGAAATGGGTTGTGTAATGGCGTGAAGAACGAGCAAGCAAGACCGAGATGGTGGCCAAGAGGTCAAACAGTACCAATGGTTGTTGGAAGCAGTGATGATGAAGCTCAAGTGGGTGTTTCAGTTGGGGGGAGAGGATGGAGCGGATTTATCTCGGAATGGACTTGAGTACCTCTGGAGTAAGGTTTGCGTT
Organism: Cydonia oblonga; assembly: GCA_015708375.1. NCBI lineage: Eukaryota > Viridiplantae > Streptophyta > Magnoliopsida > Rosales > Rosaceae > Cydonia > Cydonia oblonga. Next base: position 7,682 of record JADOBS010302172.1, read on the forward strand.
GATCGACGTGCAAAGGACTATTCATGCTGAATGAAAGAGAGAGTACCCTTTGTTTTTTTTTTTTGCTTTGAAAAGTTCCACAAACACCAACTTTTCAAGTATGTGTTATACAATGCTTCAAGAAATCTCACCTCAGTAGCCTCAAAGTGCACTGAAAGCTTGCAGTTGGAAGCTAACATTTTTCTTTCACCTTGTCTGGTTGCAACTCCTTATCAACAACTAATGTTGCATAGACGATAGAAGCACTTTCCTTGGACTGAAAAAAGCTTGTTTTTCTCTATAAAGATTATAGGGTTTTAGCCGAAATGAACATAAGATGAACAATGAGTCATGGTGGAGTTTAATTATAGTGTGTGAGTTTATTGATAAATTTTAGTTTTATTATTAATTTCATCTTGTATTTGATGGTAATTATGCAATAGGGTAAAAAAGATAATTAATATTTAAAATTTATGTTGAGGGTAGAAAGAGATTACATGGGTTTAAATAAAATTTTCCTAAGAAAAATTGGTTGGTGACTTGGTGTCCATAGCCAAAAAGTGTACAAAGACCCACTTTAAAGCTAAAGTTTTGCATTGGATCACAAATTGGGCCAAGTGCAAGCCCACCTTGGCTCAGGAGCCCGCTAAAATATTAGGAGCAACGAAATTAACTAGGGCTTCTGTATCACAAAATCAGAACTCCAATTTGGGGAAAAATAAGGCATGGCCACGGATGGCGGCATCACGGAGGAGTTGGCCATCGGGTGCTTGGTCTCCATCAAGACCACGCTAAGCGACGAGTTCCAAGGCCAAGTCATCACCTTCGATCGCCCCTCCAACATCGTCGTCATTCATATCCTTTCACCGTTCGCAATTTATCAATTCAGTCAGTAATTTCGTTTCAATTTTTTCTTAAAACCCTAGAAAAAATGTGATCTTTCTTGCAATTTTTCTTTAACTTTTGGGATCACAAGAGGGTTCGAAAGGCGGAGCGCGGCGGAACATACGGCTGCTGAAGGCTGACTATATAAAGGAGCTGTCGTACTTGGGTCAGGCGGAAGACCCACTTGATATCAAAAAGTGTTACCTTGATCTCAATAGTCTGCGAGCCAGGGAGGAACTGGCGATTAGGTAAATTGATTTGATGATTCAATTAGGAATTGTCTTTGAGTGATGATTGCTGAAGTGTTCGGTTTTTGTGTTGGATTGCAGACAAGCGGAGGCAGAGTCGGAGAGGATTGGCGTTGGGGTCACTGGCCAGGCGCAGAACATTTTCGATGCTTTGTCTAAGACGTGAGTTGTTTTTACTCAGTTCTTGCTGATTTAAATTGCAACTAAAATTATGAGGATTGCTGTTTCTGTATCATGGTATCAGTAAAAACAACCCATTTTACTGTTAAGTGTAAATGTTGTTGCATGAAGTTGATTGTATCGGATTTCTAATAACAATTGGACTTTTAGGTAGCTTAAAGATTCGGAATTTATGAGGTTTTCGGTCAGAACGCCTGATGAGAGACCGTCATTTTGTGGCATTTTCATTGTTCAGAGAACTTTTGAATGATTATGATTCTTGCATGAGAACGGATGCAAAATGTAATATTTTAGCATTAGTTGCAATGTAGATCAGTCCTTGTTTTGGTAGGAAGTTTATATTTTACAAGTTTGGAAATTTACATTTTGTGGACTGAGTGCCATTGATGATGATGATGATCGTCAGGCTTCCAGTGCGCTGGGACAAGACTGTCATAGTTGTGATGAATGAGGTTCGTGTAAGCAGTCCATATACTCCTGAGTCTGTCAGTGGAGGAACTCCTGCTGCCAATGAGCGGGTGAAGAAAGTGGTAAGATACTTGAAGAATACACTATATTTTAGATTGATTTTTCTTAAGGGAAACATAGGCACGAGTACACTATGGTCCTCCGCTAATATATTTGATTTTTGTTTTAGCTTGAGCTGGAGAGGAGGAGGTTGCAAACTCGTGGTGGTGGTCAATGATGGTTTCACGTTTGCACTTGGTTGCCTGATAGGAAAAGACTTTTCCCTCAAGGGATAACTCATGATGGGTATGTTTGTGTTCTCGGCCTTCTCTCTGGGGAACTTGTTATTTGTTCTCTTGACACAGTTGAACGCATGAATGAAAGAATCAATCTAAATTCTTGCACATCATTAGGTGTTTTGCTATTCTTTGGTCTTTCCAACAATAGGCTCGTCTGCTGTGTTTTCTAGTGCTGTTCATTTGAGTTTGAGACAGTTTGTTGCGACCACATTGAGTTCTATACCAACTTGGTTACACTTATACCTATTAAATGTTCTGTTGAAATAAAGATAACCGCATGCTGCAGTCTACCAGAATACCTTTCAACCTTTTGGCTTTTCCACACACAACTTCAGATTAGCATAATGCGGTATGAATTTCAACTAGATAAAATGGAAAAACCAAACAAAATTGATTTTGAAAGGAAGGAAAGAAGTTTGTTCTAGATTGATGTAAAATTTGTATTTTGGTTTAGTGGATCTGTTTGTTAGTTATATTCTTCTCTGGTATTAGTCAAACAACATTTTTTTGTTCAAATGAAAGTGGGAAAACTCCTGTCAATCTGTGCTTTATCTCTTGTGGTGTTAGAGATACGAAAATATTCTATACTCGTGGATTTTTAAACGTTAGATTTTGACCATTGTATCTTTAACCAAGAATCTAACATTTAAAACCCGCGAAATGTAGAATACCCCGAAGTGGAGTATAAAATCCTGTAGAAATGGGGTTGAGGTGGGAGGAGGGGGTGAGGAGTGTACCAAAGCTGAAGATGTAAAAGGTTTATAGCTGGATGTCAAACCGTCTGTGGGATTTGGTCGTTCACTTGAGTCTTGGATATCTCGATTCGACGAAGAGTCCAACATGGTGGATAGAACAAATTAACCAAATAAATACTCCATTCTTGTTTTGGGCTTGAAATTGTGGCCACTTCAGTCTTGTTTTGGGTTTGTTATGGACTAGGTAAACAAACATGGTGATAGGTCATATTCCGACACAGGGAACGAAATAACATATGTAATTTATCGACATAGACGAATATTCTTTACATGTGAAGAGCCAAGTATTTTTCGACAAGAAAACGCGTGCCAATTGCTATTCCACAGACGGGACAAGTTATGGATGAACTTGAACATGAAGGGGCGGGATTAGGGAAGTTCGACTTTAGTCGGGAAAATGACTCGTAACAAATATCTTAAATCATTCTTCACCTCGTCTCTAAAAAGAGAAGAACACTTGAGGGTTTTTATGCAAACTCCTTTTCACTTTCTGTAAATTTTTGTTTACTTCTGGCGCATGTGTAGGAGAGAAAATGGGAATGGGAAAATAATTTTTCAAAGAATAAAAAGGCCAAATATGTAGTTGATTCTACTCTAGCTCATTTAATTGGTAAAATCACAAGTGAAAATGGTACATTTGAATCAATGATGATCCATCAAAGATGTACTTCTAATTAAGTAGAACCCAAACATTAACGTACGGTTTTGAAGATATATGAGGTTTCAGTCACATCATTCATTCGTGTGAAGTTGGCAGCATCTCATGAAGCAGCTTAATGAAGGAATTAAGATTCTTCGGATCTCTCTATCTAGAGTCGACGAATCTAAAAATCTAAACCGTTTAAGAGAGAAAGAGATTCAGATCATTGAAGGGTTTAATTTTATGTGATATGGATTTGTAAGATGAAAGGAATTTCATTTCCTAATAAATACTCTGACAGGTTATTGGATGGAATTGGTGGGCCTGCATCTATATTTTAAGATTGATTTACCATCTAAAATGCAAATTTGTATGACAAGGGTCAAAGAAGAAGGAGACCATTCTTAGAATTACGTGTTGCCAAAAGATAAGTTTAGAGTTTCCTTTAGGCTTTAGCAAAAGATTGGTATAACGACGAATTATCCTTATGCCACTGTTTCTGATGCCCATCACTCAGGCTACAGCTTTTAAGGACAAAGGAGGTTTCATTCATTCAATTATCTCCTAACTAACAGAGAGTTGAGAGGAATTTAATGGCATGTTTACGTAATTGTAATGAAAATATAAAAAGTTAAATTGATGAGGAGTTTGAATTAGGAGAAGTTATAATTAGATTCATATTAACGCTGTTTACTTAAATGTTCTGGAATCAGAATAGAAATGACATTAATTCCATAAAGTTGTTTACTAATTCTGCAGAATCAGAATATAAACCAGTATGATTACTAAAATGCCTTGTTCCAAATCAAATATTTTATATACTTTTTTAATAAAATTTGATATAATATATAATAGTAAGAAAAAAAAATTAAATTGCTTTTTTATTTCATAGACACACTAAAATGCTTTTATTTATTTATTTATAAATTTAAGTATTTACTTTAATATTTAAATTTTCTCGCACAAGTTATAGTTTCTTCTCTTCAGCATATGCATAGAGTTGTGCATAATGTGAATGAGTATGAAAATAAAATAAAATAAAATAAAAAAGTAAGGAGTTGTGCATAATTAAACTAGGGTTAATGAGTATAAAGGATAGTCTTGGAAATAAAAAAAGTAAGTGAGGGTATAAAGGGAACAAAAGTGTCATTCTGATTGCCCAAGCAATCAGGAATTGGATTACCACCTAAATGTAGGGAATCCAATTCCACCAATACAAGGAATTGAATTTCAAAATTTGTGTGGCCCCCCTGCTTTTTTTATTCCTCAATGTTAAGTAAACATCGAAATACTCCGTAATCGGAATTCAATTCTACATTTTCATTCCGATTACAAATACGTAAACACACCCTAAGTGTAATTGAATTTGTCGTTTTATCATTAAGAAGAGAAATTGGCATAAAAATACATGCACATACTCTATAAAGGGATAAACTTTTAAGTGCGCTCGTCTAGACAATTTTATCATCTAACCGTACTCACAAACCGCCCTTCATGTATTTTGGGCCACAAGACCCACAACCCATCCTCTGGTCCTATTCACTTGTGTCTGGTGCCCTAAATATGCGATCGAACTTAAGAATGATTATAGGATTATGATGTGGATTTAGGACTTAAGAATCCCTGCCGAGGAGATGATTACAGAATTATGATGTGAATTTAACTAAGCAAATCTTAGCAATCATTCTTCTTCATGATGAGTCAATTACACGAGAATCATAGGAGACAGGAAACTCAGTTACACGAGAATCAATTGCCATCCCTCCCATTTTATATGGCTGATTGCTTTTCTTGTTTATTACAGCTATTTCTCTTTTCTCTTTTCTTCTTTTGTAAAGTTGATTACTTAATCTATTTATATAATGTTTTTGGGGTTAGGGAAAAGAAGGTAAAGATGGGGCCTTTTGTGGGGGCTTGGAATAAAACTTTTTCCCATGTTGTTATGTTTTTAATGGTGTTTCAAAGTATGAGAAATGCCAAGGGAATTCTTTTGTAAGTCGTAAATTTATCAGTGTGTCGGAAATACGGTTCGGTATATCAAGTGGAATAATATAATTGATTGAGATATTTTCTTTCAAGTGTTTTACTGATTATATTATTACATGTGATGTACCGGATCGTGTTCACGATACATTGAAAATCTCTCATCACAACTGGGATTCTCTATCCCCTCATTTTTTTAAACAATGTTTTATAATATTAACACGAGAATTAACGTTAAACTGTGAGATGATAGAGTATTTATGAAGATTCTCACTTTTGAGAAAAAATTCTTAACATTTCTTAAAATATAAAATACCTTGAATTTTTGGCAGTTATATTTTAATTTGTTATGTTTTTGACTAAAAA